>NW_024121366.1:1266201-1506253 GCF_016745375.1 Pimephales promelas | reverse complement strand
CATAACATAACATAACACAACAACACATAACATGATGTGACACAACATAACACAACGAAACATAACATAACACAAAAACACATAACATAACACAAAAACACATAACATAACATAACATAACACGGCATAACATAACATAACACATAACATAACACACAAACACATAACACAAAAACACATAACATAACACGGCATAACATAACATAACAACACATAACATAACACAACACATAACATAACATAACTTAACAACACATAACATAACACGACATAACATGACATAACATAACATAACAACACATAACATAACACGACATAACATAACATAACACAACATAACATAACATAACACAACAACACATAACATAATGTAACACAACATAACACAACAAACTATAACATAACATAACACGACATAACATAACACAACAACACATAACATAACACAAACACATAACATAACACGACATAACATAACATAACAACACATAACATAACAACACATAACATAATGTAACACAACATAACACAACGAAACATAACATAACATAACACGACATAACATAACACAACAACACATAACACAACAACACATAACATAACACGACATAACATAACATAACAACACATAACATAACACGACATAACATGACATAACATAACACAACAACACATAACATAACATGACATAACATGACATAACATAACACAACAACACATAACATAACACAAAAACACATAACATAACACGACATAACATAACATAACAACACATAACACAACAACACATAACATGACAACACATAACATAACACGACATAACATGACATAACATAACATAACACGACATAACATAACATAACATAACACTACAACACATAACAAAACATAACATGTCATATCATATATGATCTCGGTCCCACGTCACGTGAGATGGAGGATTCATGTCTACTCGCTTTCAACAAGGCCAAGCTACATGTGGCCCTGAAGATCTGAGTCAACCTGTTGTGTGATTTGAAATGATTTGGGCCGGTCAGAGGAGATGGTGTGATCAAAGGAGCGACTCACACACACAGATCTTCTCTTCCATCTGTCACGTTTAACAGACTGAGGCTGTCCGCCGGCGCACTCAGAGAGAGAGAGAGAGAGAAGAGAGAGAGAGAGAGAGAGAGAGAGAGAGAGAGAGAGAGAGAGAGAGAGTTAGTGCCAGACTGGTGCTGATTGTATTTGATTGCGTTTGAGTGCCGCTTCGACGATGGGTCTAAGAGCTGGTATCATCCCACTCTTGTCACATCACGGAGGACACTGCACAGAAACGTTTAAAACGTCTTAGGAAGGCCTCTCTGCATTTGGAGGAGATAATACTCGGAGAAAGCCACAAGTGTGTGATTGTTGTGTGTGGTTATGATAGAAGTGAACCGTGATATACTCATAGCTCGGCTTGTCTTTACTCCTGTTAGGAGTTCAAGCTGTTATTACACCGTCAGACGCGTTCCTGGATGAAATGAGTGACATGTGTGCTGGGTGTGTGTGCACGTAGGCTTGTTTACCTCAGAATAATGTCACCTTTGCCACCATTTTTAGATTGATTAGCCGTGCCTATAGAGTAAAACCAGTGGAGATTTCTTTAAGACTGCAAGGGAAGCTCAGCTTCCCCTATAATGTCAAACAAATAATGATCTAATGTTTACTATTGTGTTAACATTTTAATGAGTAAAAATGCGTTAGAACACGGTAATCTCGAAGACGAGTTCGTTCAGAATAAGCAACAAATAGCAGGTCGGCTGACTTGATCTCCTTCTCATGCATACCTGTAGCGCGTCACAGTGCATGCATTTTCCTATGGCATTTCCCCGTTGAAGCTCGGCGTCCATTGACTTCAATGGGGCTGCTTTGAACAGTTTTTTTCAGTGCTGTTAAACTAGACGGTCATTGGATAAATGCTGCGATTATGTCCCGCCCACGGACGCCGGGCGTCTCTGGGTGAATAGGGAAGTGGGCTGGCCTGGCGTCCGGGCGTCCGCGTGATGATTGGAGGATTGCATCTCCTTTTGATTGACAGCGATTTCACCCAATAAAAAATCGCTGACGCGGAAGCTAGTTTAAAGACTTCGTGCTCAGTCTCGTCGCGAATTTTGTGTGTATTTTACTCGAAAGACGAACTACTGTAACATATTTCTTAGTATTTGCAATTTTCATCAGATATTTCACAGTTCAACCTAATTCCCACATTTCTTCCGTCGATGTCAGGTGTCTTGTTAAATGTGCGGGCGTGGTGTTTGAATCACGGCACATCTGTCTAGTTTGGTTTCACTTTTGTGTTGGGATTCGGACATGCATTCTCCGCGTGTTTGTTTTCGGTTGTGAGTGCACAGGATGACCTTATGGTCGTACTCATGCGTAACGTTAGCGTTCTGTCTTGTCGTGTTCGCTCTGTTCAGTGTGTTGTGTATTGTGTAGCACATGGTTTGTGTTTACATCGGCCGCGTGCTTTCATGTCATGTTTTGTCTTGTGCTGTGTAGCACACAGCTTGTGTTTTACACTAACTGTGTGCTTTCATGTTGTCATGTTGAACACGTGTCTTATGAGTGTTCTCATCGTTCTTCAGGTCTCATTTTGTGTGAGCACAATTGCTTTTTAATTTGTTTTATTGGTCATGTGTTTTTGTCATGTTTGGTATGAGCACATGGCTTGTGCTTGTCATGTGTTTGTTGTGCCATATGTGCTTTCCTGTCATTGTGTCGACTCCCATCTTGTTTCCTGATTATTAGTTATTTTGCCCCACCTGTCCTCCCTCGTTACCTGCCTTTTTTGCTCCCAATTTATTCCCCTTGTTTGTTTTTTGTTTGTTTTTGTCAATAAAATAAAGCCCATCAACTCTGCTTCGAGTCCTCGCTCTTTTCACCATCCCCACACCTGACAGTCGAGTTTTAAAAAAAGAAGAAGAAAAAAGAGCTTCCCCTCTTTGAAAGACCAGCAGCCGCCACTGAGTAAAACCCACGTGGCCTTCGACAACACATATCCAGGCTGAAAGTGTTTCAATGCAAACTTTTCTCCAAGGTTTTGAGTAAATAGAAATGTGTCCTTCCATTTTCACAGCTCAGTGGTTATTGATGTTACACACTTTAATTCCATCTTTACAGCCATAAGGACTGATCTGAGTCCTGATGAATAGCGCGTGAGACAGTGTGAGACAGCACTTGATGTGATCCATTAAAAAGTGATTGGATGGTAAAACTTTTCTCTAGGTAAAATGGGAAATATGTAGTTTTTATTTTTAAAGAATAAAACCAAAAACATGTGTTTAAAAAGTAAGGTAAAAATGTAAAAAAAAAAAAAGAAAGTAAATACTACTGAAAAAACAATGTATATGAAATTTACATGAAAAAGTTAGTTCAGGCAAGAATTAAAAAAACTAAGTAAATTCCATATCAGTACTTAATTCGAGCGAGTAGAAATGAAAGTGTACATATCAACTCAAGAAAGTTAAGTAAAAATGACTCAACTTTTCTGATACTGGGGTTCCCATCATCCACTGGACCTTGAATAATTAATGAGGTTCATTTTTCACGGGTTTCCAGCTGTATTTACACTGTTTTATCATTGATTTTTGTTGTCAGTATAAGTAACTTGCCATTTTGTGACATTTCGAGTAAATCTTTTGCTCAAAATGACACATTCAAACACAAAAACGACCCATCAAATGTTACCGCCATTGTGTTTGTTTACCAAGTATTGAGGTCTTTGCATTCACATGATGCTTAACATCTGACATGATGTAATATAAATTACTTAGATGAGCTAAGTAAAGCACATACTATAAATGACTATTAAAATTCAACTAAAAATTCAACTAGGAAATTTCAACTAAATCGATATTAATCAACCTTTTACTAGCCAAGTTAAAATGACTTATTCTCTGTAAACTTTACTTAATTACATATTCCAAGTAAATTTAACTCAAAGATTTTTAATTAAAGCTACTGATAAATACGTTTAGGTTTTTAATTGGCAAATCTTTGTAAATTTACTGGTATTTTCTGATTGAAAAAAGTTGCCTAGCTTTTTCAAGCTTTTGTTATATATATATATATATATATATATATATATATATATATATATATATATATATATATATATATATATAGAGAGAGAGAGAGAGAGAGAGAGAGAGAGAGAAAGATAGAGAATTGTAAAGAATAATTTATGTATATATATATATATTTTTTTTTTGATGTATTATATATACACTATATATACATAGGCTATATATATATAGTGTATATATAATACATAAAAAAAATATATATATATATATATACATAAACTATGTATATAAAGGTCTTTTTAATACAAACAATCAGGTTTGCACATAAACTGAAGTTAATAAAAAATGTTTTAATATCAATAAAATATAATCAATTTAAATAACATTATTTAAAAACAAACATTTCATAAGTTATATACAGCAGCTGTTATTTCATAGCTGTGACTATATTGGATATTTTAGCATCTATTCATTTTATAATATTACATTCTGCATGTTGTTAGCACAGTCTGTGATTATGGTATCCAAAATGATATATAGGATTTTTGGGGCCGCTTATGTCTGAGTTGGGTTGTGTGTGTGTGTGTGTGTGTGCTAGTGTGATGATTAATGAGGTATTTTTGGCAAGTTGGCATTACTCATCAGTGCCATGGCAGTTTTGTTTCGAAAGTGCTGGTGCTGGAGAAAGAGGGATTTTAGCCCATCAGCAGTGTGTGATGTCAGCACACAGGACAACAAAAGAGAAGTCCAAATCCGTGGTGTTTGCAGCATTACAGGGGCCCGGGCCGGGATGAACACAGGCCCTCTTTTCACAGGGACAAACATACCAGAACACACACACACACACACACACACCACTGCTGCAGTGTGGCTCTCAGCAGTGTCATAATAACAAAATATTAAAAAAATTTTTTAGTGAATTTACACTTTAAATTGAGAAAAAGTGCATATGTTACATTAGGGGCTATTTTACCTGATATAGCCTGCATGATTAAACCTATTGTCTACTATCTAATACACACATTTCTAAAGCCTAATGATCAACATGTGATAAAAAACCTGTCACTCACAATCCACTGCAAGCCTTCCGTCGTGTGATTGATAGTTTATACTTTTTTAGTATTAAAAAGCCTTTTAGTAATTGTAAAAATGTCAATTTTCAGCTCATGCTTCAAGTGTCTTTTTGCTGTGAAGTCTTTATTGATTTTCTTATGGTAAATAACATATTTTCAATTTTTATATAAGAATAACATATTTTGTTAGTAATATGCATAGGTAATATGTCAAGATCACGTACTGGATCTTTGGTTTACTAGATTATCCATACTTGTTTTTTTAGAAAAATCGTGTTCTCAGATATGATCATCAGGCCTTCGAGGAAGGTTTATCTATTCATCTCTCAATCATCATTGCATTATGATCATAAAACTAAGCATTTAAATAAATATCATGTTACTAAGACACATTATTGGCAGATGCAGAGAGACGACTGACATTTATATACATTTTATTTATTTAAGTAGTCAGTTATAAAGATCTCAGTGATTTACATTACAAGTGATCAGAATTTCATCTGAATTTTTGGCCATATAAATATCAGCATATACACCAAATTGCATATTTTTGCTCTGAATAAAGCTGATATATGTGATTTCCGGACTATTATTTCATATGTCAGACTTATAATAACTTTTGTTACTGTAAGCTAATGCAGTTTGGTTAATTCAGGAATAATAATACTATTGGACAAATAAAACCAGTACATTTAAATATGTTTTTTTTTTCACAATAAGTTTTATTTTGCCATTTATCAGGAAGTATCTTTGCAATTTGAAATAAAGAGATTCAGACCCAGTTGTCCCATTATCTAAGCAAATTCACTGCTAAAAAAAATGTATTTTGATGGAAAACAAAAGGTGTCAGAAAGTAATTTTGAGTGCAAAGAATTTTATTCCTCTCAAAATATAATGTAAAAAAAGAACAAAAACAGATGTTATGTCATCGTAGACGGGTATGCGTGCCTTTTATTAATTTCTCATCCGCAGGTTGAAACGTTAACAGAATTTGCGCATTCAAACGTGACACACACCTTTGTTTGTCTAATACTGCCGCTCTGACACACCAAAGCCTCTCGTGTTTTTACTTGCAAATCAGGATTACACACCGAATGACGATTTCTAATGGTGAGAAAGCGAAATTACAGTTAATATGCCACCAGACCAGAGACAGATATACAGGAGCCAGTCCTCAAATCCACGAAGGGTTTGCTTTACAGGACTAGTTAAGCCAAAAAAGTGATTATGAACACAGAAAGAGATTTTTTGAAGAATCTTTACGCAGCTCTTTTCCATAAGAGTTCATTTTGAAATTGTAAATCAAACTAAGAATTTACTATTTCAGGCTTTCTACATCACATTTGCATGTTTAATTAAATGTTACTTGCCATTTATTTGTAATTATTTGCGAAATTGAATAGTAATTCCTAAATGAAAATTGTTTTAAAGTAGATACTTTTTCAATTCAGTGCAAATCAATCGATAGATTTGTATGAGGAAGAGAGTAAACTACTTTGGGCAAATCTCAGTTACTGTTTACAAAAATTGTGAGACAATTTATATATAGTGTATGATTATATATCATGCTTTTATAATGTTTATTTGTCATTACTGGAGCTTGACATAGTCATGAACTTGCATACTTGCATGATATACCAGATTGAAGCAACATGATGGCAGAATTTGTTTTTGTGACAGAATCTGTTTTTTTTTTTTTTTTATTTTACTTTTTTTTTACAAAAGTTTTACAAAAGTTTCATGGCCACCAGAATTAATGAAACATTGCAATGAACTCATTGTAAACTGTAAAGTTTGGTTTAAAGAACTTAATTAATGCAATTTTCCCATTTTACGTAACATATCTGAAGTTAAAACTATTTAAAGTTAATATGTTGTTCAAAGCATTATCTAACTCTTTACATATACACTAATTAAACAAGAACATTTTAATTAAAGAACTCGCTATTTGTATATTGTCTAACGGCAGTTTAGAAACTATTAATGAACTATTTGACAAATGATTTGTAAACATATACTTAATATAAAGTGTTATCAAACTTTTTATTTTAGCTTTATAAAAAAAATGTAACGCTTGAATTAGTGTGGATAAAATAAAGCAACATTTTGAATAAAAAGCTTGAAAGTCGTTTTTTTTCTTCTTCAAAGACTACAATGTGCGTAAGCAATACTTCTATCGCTTGTTTCTGCTTCTTCGCCTGTGTTTTGATCGGAAGATGCTGTACTCTTTCAGAACATGTTTAATAGCGCCCCCTACCATATAAGAGTGAAAACACGGAAATTCCGCCAATGGTGGGCAAAGAGTTAACGCCGAGTGACAATTATATTTCGATTTCTATGTATCACAATATCAAAACGGCAAGCTCTGATAACCCTAGTAGACCAAGAGACCTACCCAGACCTGATTGACTCATGCCGTTGCAATGTTTACCGGTTGCGTTTCATTCCTTTTCTTTTTTTCTAAGCAATTAGAAACAAGAGATGGCTGCTGTAGACGTGCCAGGGCTGTGCAGTTTCCGCTCATGTCAGTTGTAAAGGGCTTAACCCTACTCGGGCCTGTTTATTTGCATCCCTCAGTGAGTTTCGCCCATCCACAAGGAAGCCTCATGCTACTGTACCCCAATAAAACCAGAAAACACAGTCAGGGATGGCATGAACTGACTCTATTGTGGATGCTGCCAGTGCCCAACAAGCCCTCTTTATGATAGCAGGAATTATGATGGCCGTGGATATGTGAAATCGCTGGTGGCGAGCAAGATAAGTCGAGTAATTGTCACTTACTGTAACAGCGACTCCCATTCATTAAAGGCCCGTGTCTAATAAACTACTGGAGGAAAGGAGGCCAGCTGTACTGTGAAGCTCACACAAGGCGGCTCTTTCTCTGCGGCCTCAAACTTTGTCAAAAGGCGAAACTGTCTATGGGGCGCTCTGTGATTCAACAGAGATTCCAATAGAGGTTTGTCTTGGGGAGCAAACAAGGGCTTGCTTTTGTCCAGATAGGGTGTTCAAGAGGGACAGCAAAAACTGATATAGCTACTTCTTTAGACCGGTTCCAGTTATGTAAACTGGAAAACAAACAATTCAAGGGCTGTTGTGATACTTAACTTTCCCCCTTCAGTCTTCGTTATACTTTCAGCAATAGTTGATCATAAAACTTATAGGTTAAAATTGAGCAAATCTGTCAAGGCGCAAAGATATTTTTATTCGCATTTCATGACAATTAACCCAAAAATTCTCATTGGAATCTTAACTATCAATAATTGTTCAAGTAAATACCAATTCAACCTGCATCATCTAACTAACGCTAAAGGTAAGATAGATGACGCCCTAGGATCGTGTCATGTAACTGACGCTAAAGGGTGCCTAAAGTATCGGATGCTGAAGCGTGATCAAAATTGTCAGTTAGATGACGCCTTGGGATGAGAATGCGTTGTAAATACTGTAATTAAACACCATGACATTATTTGTTGTGTTGCCTTCATCTTATGCTGAACGTTTTTTGAAATAGCCTCTCATTAATTACCGCGCAATTGTCAGCCAATAATAAAACTCCATAAAAAATAAAGAAATTAGTTTAATTCTCTTCATACTATATATATATATATATATATATATATATATATATATATATATTCGGGCTGTCAGTTAAACGCATTATTAACGGCGTCAACGCAAACCCATTTTAACGGCGTTAGTTTTTTATCGCGCGATTAACGGTCTTTTTGGCCTAGCAAACTTTTTCGTTTTTTTCACATGCTTTTGCAACATGAAGCGGCATGCTCTGAAACCCAATTATTTCACTGGCCGCACGAGGATTGTTGCTTCATCGACTAAAGCGCAAGCGGATCTAGCTAGACCTGAAACAAAACAACAGGCACACCACCGCACACACTCGTTTGGGCTTGCGAGCCGGCTAAATAATTGGTTAACGTGACGTTTTGAGTGGATGACGAACGCGAGGCGTTGAAATGGATGCCGATAAGATTCTGAATGGAAAATTTACTTTCATAAAGTTGCCGAATGGTCCCATTGACAAGACCAAATTGATCTGTGTGTTTTGTCGTTGTGAACTGAGCTATCACCATCGCAGCACATCCAAATATCAAATATCGCTTGATGATGGCCAAACACACACACACACACACACACACAGCTGATGCGAATTCTCCGCCCCCTCCTCAATATCAGGACCTCGTCAAAATTTCTTTCACCCTTTTATTGATGGACAGTGTTACACTGTGTGAGAGATTATTTGCTCCAAGTGAGAATGTTAGTGTGAAATTGAACACAGTATATGCCAATGTTGTTTTCAATAAAAAACAATTGCACAAAGCAAGCTGATCCAGTTTTCCACGTTGATAAGAGCATTAAAATGAGAAAAAAATAATGGGACAAAAAGAAATCAAGAGACATTCAAAATAGAAAATGTGTGATTAATTGCAATTAATCACAAATTAACTATGAAATTAATGCGATTAATCACGATTAAATATTTTAATCGTTTGACAGCATATATATATATATATATATATATATCACAGTAAAAATTTTGCTGCAATTAGTTATAACAACTTTGTTTCAATTTTAAGATGTGATAAATAATCACAGCAAGTTGGTTAGTTGACTCATAACCTATCATACAAAGTCAGTACTCCAATTATTTAGAGTCCTACCATTACAATGGCTTCCTCATCACTGAATTCTTACATTTGCTCTTCTAGAGAGAATGTAAGAAACTAGATGACTTGAGGAATCCGTGAATAGAAGCCCTCAAATCCTCTACCCCCATTTTTTCTGTACAGTGAAGTGAATTCCAGAGGTGCTTCAAGAGGAACACATGTCCTCAAGTATGCTGACATTTGAATGCATTTCTAGGGTGACAGCAGAAGGAACCCTGTTGGTTTGGGGTGTCTTCGCTGGATCATGTTGGGCCATTGTGCGTCCATCTCAACTTCCTGTCAGTAACTGTCTAAGGGAGGCATGTACTAACTTTTTGGAATGTATCAAGTCCTTGTGAACTATTTTCTTTATTTTCCAAAAAGGAAAAACTTCCTTTTTCTAACCTTTTAAACTGAAGCCTGTGCAATGGCCTAATCTGCAAAATCTTCACAAGCCATTGCAACTTTAAAAAATATTAGTTTTTAGCAACTTTACTCGCTGTAACGCAACAGCTAAACCTCATCCTAAACTCATCCGGAGAGACGTGGGTTTATATTTACAGAGTTATACCAATTTAGCAGGGACTCAAACAGAACTCCCATAAGGATATTTGCTGTCATCAACTGAGCTCATGGCGGTTTAGCACAGACCAATTAAGACTCATATTTGCTTATACAGTTGTTGTGTTTCTCCATGGGCCATTGTGATTGAGGCTATACATCCCATTGTTTTCCAATAATTAATGATACTTTGTCTTTACTTTGGACTTTACAGGGATATGAGTTTAAGAAGGCTCAAAGAATGAGAGAGATATAAAGTAAAGCACAATTCAAACACACAAGGCACTAATGACAAATTACTAACTTCAGAAGGTCAGAGTAAAAGTCAACAAAGAAAGCAGCTTCACTCCTGAATCTAACCGTTGAGGAATACATGGGTAAGGTTGAGCGAAGTGTTGTAAAGTTGGATTATGGAATCCGAGGGGGAAGTGGGATTGACTCCATCTGTCGAGAGGGTCTTCCAGTCGACTTTGGCCCACATGCTGGATGCTGGCTCTTTCACACTTCCTCCCGCAGTCCTAGACATGGTCCTCGAAGGGGGAGTGTACCAAAAGGCATAGCCTCTATCTAAGGGTCTTTGTCCCGATGGGGGGCAAACAGTGGGATCCTACAGGAAAGGAAACTCACGCCCCCTCCTTCAACAACAGCAGGAGGAGAAAGAAAGCACATTACATGCTTGAAATCAGCCCTCTGCCATTATTTTAGTGGGGGGACACTTTCGCTTTCAGGGGTGCTCTGCAAGTTGAGAGTTGCGAGATGTGGAGATGAGATTTTCCTTGGCTCAAATCACAGATTTCATGAGTGCACCTGCTATTGTGCCTCCCGCATTGTTTTGGTGTTTTGTTGAGTGTCACATATCAGTAATGCAAATGAGGCAATAAAACGAAAGGGAAGTTGATCGGTTTCCCCAGTACACAAAAGTTGGAAGTTGGGTTACTCAGAAACGTATTAGCTACTCGATTATCAGACTACTCATTCATAAGTTACGGCGAGCATGTAAATGTACAATAATAGACACACCTCTACGGTCTACAATAATACCGCTGTACATGCACACTTGAATGACAGTCAATGTTTGACTTGATCTTTCCCTCTTCTTTTTTTCTAGTATTTTTTCTACTCAAGCATGGCGGTGATAATTGGATTGTGTGGACACCTGTATGAGTGCAGTATATCCAGGGGATTAGAGAACGGGATGGGTGAGTCAGCTCAAATTATTGTCATGTTAACCCATACAACCGGCAGCCGTAGCCCCCTACTACTGACTAAAATAAGGTCACAGCGGTCCCACAACCTGTCCAACCTCAACAACCTCTAGAGCCAGAAACGTACAGGGGATTTTACTAAAACTAGAGCATAACTCAAATGGTTATTTGAAGATCCGCAATGGTTATTCCAACATTGTTTATCATGCAAAAATTTGCTTTACAGGGTACAACAGGGGTACAACAAATTGTCTCTTTTCCCAGTACTTTTCTAGAAGGTACCTTAAGGGTACTGCTCTGAGAAACTAATATGACACGTTTAGGGATAAAAGGGGGATATTTTAAGGGGTCTGCCTTAGTGACAAACTTTTGGTCCCATAAAGGAACATATTTTGCACATTATTTTTTTCTGACTCTTGAATTTATATATTCACAGAAGCCAATCATTCACCACACAACCTGTTTTGGGCAGCACAAAGCATATATTATTACCCCATATTTGATTAAAACTGGTTTGTATAAAATTATTTAAAAATACATTACAAATATTATTCACACATATAATGACTTATCTATAACTCTTTTAATAGGCATGTTTTTAAACGTTTATTTAGATATTTTTCTGGGTTATTGAGTAAAACATAGGTTTATACAACTGTTCTTATATTACAATAAAGAAAAAAACTAACTGAAAGAATTACATTCTTCATAATTAAACAATTTATTAATGTTCTTTATTACTAATGAAGGTTTTTTCCGGTTTTAGAATGTCATATTGTGTGACTGCCCAAAAATCTAAGGATATTTATGAATTTATTTTATGATTTTGAAAATAATGACTATGTGTACATTCCTACGCTATCTCACGACCAATCCGTACGAATTCGTACGAGTGATTCAAAAGTGGCTAATTCGTGGCTAATTCGTACTTATTCATACGACCTCACTCGTACGAATTTGTACGATTTTTCTAAACCCACGTGATGGTTATGTTTAGGGGCGGGGTCAGGGGTAGGTCATTCGTACGAATTCATACGAATTGGCTAATTCGTAAAATATGTACGATTTAGCAAAATCATACTAATTCGTACGAGCGAGGTCGTACGAATTGTTACGAATTAGCCACCTCGTAAAATTCGTACGAATTCCCGTGAGATCGGGTTGGTACATTCGTATGTATTTAAATTTTAAGGAAAATATGTTATTACTTTCTACTTGATGGTTACACCACATGCCATTTTAGAGTTATTATGATAACTTCTTGAAAATTATATTATAAAAGCAATCATATAAAACCGACATGAATATATTTGAATGAACTGTAGCTAGAGTTTTTCTAGACATTGTTGAATGTTACTGATCCATTAACCTGACAGATTTGCATCTTTTTTGCAAATCTGTTTTCATATATCCTAACCATGCACAATTATGTGCTTAGTTGCATTGTTTTGTTTGCATTTAGCTTTTCCCCTTCACTTTTGAGGTCCCGACCAACCAGTTGAGAACCACAGCTTTTTCCACAGATTCACTTTTATATGTTAAGAAAGTCCTTTAGTTCCAGTATCCCGTTCTGTCTTGGTGCACGAAGGATAAATGTTGGACGCCACTGCCAACAGCCCTTGTATGAGCTCGTCAGGGCGGCCATCGTTAGCAGGAGTCGGTAAACAGAGCGTGGAGTGTGCGGAAGGGGGGCAGAGGTGCCGAAAGACGAGACGGCAATAGTGAAACTCAAGCTTGTTGGAGTAGGGAAGGGGGTGGTTGTTTGACCACCGGGATGAGCGATGAGTCGACGGTCCCATCAGAAAGCACTGCCACGGCAACAGCACGGATTCACTAGGTGTCGTCTAGGCAGGTGATTCATCAGCCCATGCCGGGGCTGGGTCTCTGAAAAACTTCCCATGGTCACTTCAGAGTGCGAATACGTAATGAGCTGGAGGGCTCCACATTTGCCACGGCTGATTAGACGAGAACAATGGGCCCAAACAGAACTGGCAGCCCTCACAATGGGGACTGGAAAGCCTCAAGGCGTTGCCTCCATATTTTTAGGGTAAGAAGAGAGAGAGAAAAGTGAGAGAAACTAGTTTATAACTCTGTGCTCTCTTTCGGATGGCGGTTGAACGTGTACGACGCTTTGTCACAAGACTTCCGAGAGTGTGTATATTGCGCTCAAAGGCTAAAGAATGATGGGGAAACAATGTTTTGTCAATATATTTTAATTAATAGACAGAGGAACCTAAAAAACTGTAGCCAATGAGAAAGATTCGGATCACGGTTATTAAAGTTAACTAAAACCAAAACCGTTAAAAAAATCGTTACTTGAAATAAATAAACATTAACTCAAAATAAGTATTAATAAATCGGGGTCCCAATTCTCACTATTAACTAGTTGCAGGTTAGCATAGCTGTTTATTAGTACTTATAAAGCACATATTAATGCCTTATTCTACATGATTATTTTCTACATCCGTTAATCTATCCAATGCCTAAACTTAACAACTACTTTACTGACTATTAATACACAGTAATTAGGAGTTTATTGAGACAAAATTTGTAGTTAATAGTGAGAATTTCAGTAAAATTTTATGTCAGCTTGCTGCCAAGGGAACAATTTCTCATTCTCAAAAACGTGTCTGTCATGAATTCTGTAAGATCGATTAATCGCATTAAACATAAAAGATTGTTTATATAATATATGTGTGTGTATACATACACACACACATATATATATATATATATATATATATATATATATATACATTCACACACATAAATTATATAAACACGTTTTGTTAGATGCGATTAATCACGATTAATCGATTTGACAGCAATAATTTAAATAAATACCAATATCTAATAAAAATGACAAAAACCCACAACAAAAACTAAAATTAAAGTGAAATGGAAAAGAAAAAATAATAATATAATGACATAAAAGATTGTGTTTGTAATATATGTGTGTATACACACACACACACACACACACACACAGTACACCCATATATATATATATATATATATATAACTACTTTACTAACATATATATATATACACACATAAATTATATAAACACAATTTTTTTTAGATGCGATTAATCGCGATTAATCGATTTGACAGTAAAAATTTAAATAAAAACTAATATCTAATAAAAATGACAAAAACACACAACAAAAAACTAAAATTAAAGTGAAATGGAAAAGAAACAATAATATAATGACATAAAATATTATGTTTATAAGATATGTGTGTGTATACATACACACACACACACCTATATATATATATATATATATATATATATATATATACACACAGATAAATTATATAAACACAATATTTTTTAGATGCGATTAATCGCGATTAATCGATTTGACAGCAATCGCGATTAATCGATTTGACAGTAAAAATTTAAATAAAAAACAATATCTAATAAAAATTACAAAAACACAACCAAAAACTAAAATTAAAGTGAAATGGAAAAGAAAAAATAATAATATAATGACATAAAAGATTATGTTTATAATATATGTGTGTATACACACACACACACACACACACACCTATTTATATATATATATACACACACACATAAATTATATAAACACAATATTTTTTAGATGCGATTAATCGCGATTAATCAAGTTAATCGAAAACCAATATCTAATAAAAATGACAAAAACACACAACAAAAAACTCAAATTAAAGTGAAATGGAAAAGAAAAAATAATAATATAATGACATAAAATATATATATATTTTTTTATGAAAATAGTGTTATTTGAACAAAATATTAGTGGTCAAAAGAATTCGCCCCAAAATCTCTAGATATGGGATTCTTTGCCCATTTTATGAGATGAAAACGAACACAAACGGTTATATGATTTGAGGTTTCATTCATGCCTGTAGCAGAAACTGTTCAGGACGAGTTGAAACGGTCAATATTAACAGGGATTTAGCAAACTCCACTAATACTTAAATAAAAAGTGTCATTTAATTCCT
Source organism: Pimephales promelas (assembly GCF_016745375.1). The sequence continues at coordinate 1,490,711 of NW_024121366.1, read as the reverse complement.
ATGAAATTGTTCAATTCTTTTGGCACTGATTATTTGTGTGCAATATTAACATGCTGTTTATAGCTACAGTACATTTAAATTAACAGTCCTTCTCTGACCAACCAAAAATGTGATAATCTTAACTAAGCAATTTGGCCTGGAAAGAGATCAACGTCATTAGTGTCTTTTGTTTGACAAAGAGGAACTGGCTCGTGCAGAGCGTTCAATCTCCACAGTAGGCATATCTCTTTGAACACACTCGATGAAATGAGTTTCTGTATCAGTTGGAGACAGTTTCGCTCTCCACTTTAAAAATAGAGATGATGGGAGGGAAGCCCCTGGAATATTTATTGGGAGGGGGGGAATAAATCCACAGCCCACTGACAATTTTCTCTTTTCGGTCACATGTTCTTCACTGTTTTTCCGTTAAGTACTTAACGGTATTTACATATTATTTCAGTATAGTGCGGCAGATACAGCCGGGCTGAAAGAATTCACGCTTAATTGTATTTCATAAATCATATTGGGAACCCCTTCAGAATAAGCTCCCTGTAACAAAATGATAAAATGGCCAATTATGAGAAAATTCCAGGGTCCTTAATTTACTAAACACACTCCGGAGAGACTCTTTTGAGAGCAGAGATAGACTCCTTGTTGAATTGTTTTCCTTTAGTAAATGGAGTGGCTTTACATTATTTTACCAAATAAATGATCATTCATTGTTTTCAATGCTTTCTCTGAACATTTACGCTCACGACATCCGTCACTAACTGACCACTGTGACCTTCCCCCTTCCATCAGGAGGATTGCACCTAAACTAGTGTTTGCAGTCTAAACTATCGTCTTTTGAACGCAAATAACTGGAGTGATAGGTCGAGATAGCAGTTCCATCACTCTCAGAACTGCTCAGATTCCTAATCAGAGTATTTGTTTTTGAGCAAACCTGTGGACTGAGTTCTCCCGGTCTGTCGTCTCCAGATCTGGCAGACTCGCCGCTTCAACTCTGACCTCTCAGTAAACGCATGCAAGTGGAATTCACTCGTTCTCTGGAAACTCCTTATACCAAAAGAAACTCAAATCCATGTTTTGAGTACAATCAACTTGGCTATTTAAGTCATTTCAACTTAATCTGACTTAAAGTTGAATGTTGTATAATTTACAAAAAAAAGTGATTAATTAAAATTAATATGTTATATACGGAAGCCCTTAACCGCAACCTAAAAAAAAAAAAGTCAGTAAAAAAAAAAAAAAAATCTAGCATTTCGAGATTAAAGTCGAAATGTTTCGAGATTAAAGTCGAAATGTTTCGAGATTAAAGTCGGAATGTTTCGAGATTAAAGTCGAAATGTTTCGAGATTAAAGTCGAAATGTTTCGAGATTAAAGTCGAAATGTTTCGAGATTAAAGTCGAAATGTTTCGAGATTAAAGTCGAAACATTGTGCATTCATAACAGTGCGCGTCCACTGGCTCAGAGCGCGCGCGTGTGTGTGAAGTTGAACTGCCATGGATAAACCCCAAATAGTAGCTTTTCGGTCTCCTTTGATGAAACAAAACACACACACACACACAGTGTGTGAAACTCGCTATTGGCCATTATGAATGCCTGTGTGTGCGGCAATGTGAGACAATGGAAAGCACACACGCGCAGCTTCTACGCGATAGCGAGTTTCACACTGTGTATGTGTGTGTGTGTTTTGTTTCATCAAAGGAAATTCAACAGGTGCCAATCTACCAGCATTAGGCTACCATTATAGGACGTTATAAAATATACTGCGCCGGAATAGACTTTAGCCTATAGGAAAACCAACACGGAAAACACTTTTCAGACTGGATGGAGAAATCCAGCTTTACGAATGAATGAATGAATGAATGAATGAATGAATGAATGAATGAATGAATAGGGCATTTATAGCGCTTTCATATATGCCTACACTCAAAGTGCTTTACAATCATATCACAGAATCTCTCCTCAACCATAAGTGGTTATTAAATCTTAGGAAATCACAGGATCCGGCCAAATGATTGGATACAGAATGATGCACTTAAAATGTATCCAGAGCGTATTTTTACGGGGAAGAGGAGACCGAACAGTTACTGTTGTGTTCTCGACCCAGATAGTGTTGACTAGACGAGCACGAAAACACCTCAGTAGCACGTGTGACGTGTGTAGAATTTTGTTGAAAGCCCAGATAAAAGTAAAAAGCTACTATTTTGTGTTTATCCATGGCAGTTCGACTTCACACACACACGCGCGCGCGCTCTGAGCCAGTGGACGCGCACTGCACAATGTTTCGACTTTAATCTCGAAACATTTCGACTTTAATCTCGAAACATTTCGACTTTAATCTCGAAACATTCCGACTTTAATCTCGAAACATTTCGACTTTAATCTCGAAACATTTCGACTTTAATCTCGAAATGCTAGATTTGTTTTTTTTTACAGATTTTTTTTTTTTTACAGATTTTTTTTTTTTTACAGATTTTTTTTTTTTTTTACAGATTTTTTTTTTTTTTTAAGATTTTTTTTTTTACTGACTTTTTTTTTTTTTTTTAGGTTGCGGTTCAGGGCTTCCGTAGTTATAACATATTGGTCATATCATTTTTACTAGTCTCATTAAACTTCAATTGTACAGTTGAAGCTAAATAAAAACGTGACTTCTAATCTGAAGACATAGAAGCTTTTAAATGTTTTTTTGCAACACAAACGAGTCAGTGAATTGTTTATTTGAATCGATTCTTTGAAGTGAAACATCTTAATGAACTGATTCGCTAAAATCAGCTGCACTTTTCAAGACTATTGATGGTTTAGGAGAGTGTTTGAGTTTCTCATTCATCTGGAAAGCTATGTGTGTGAAAGAAAAAGATGCTTTGTCATGCTGCTCGCTGGAGAAAAACAAATAGTTTGATACTTTCTTAGAAATACTCATTTGTAAAATGAAATGCTGTGGACTGTATACATGACGGAATGGAAATAAAACAAACAATATATTTACCAACTTTTTCTTTTTCAATTATCTTAATGTTTGGGCTTTTGTCAGCATATATTGATAAATGCAATAATTGTAAGTAATTACATTAAAAATAGTTTATCAGTTTTAAATCAAGTATTCAGTGTAAATAGTAAAAGGGTCAAGAGTGTTCGTGATAAAGAAATGGAAATGATATTTTAAAAATCTACACAAAAAAATCTTACATGGTTTTGAAAAACATTTATACAATTTTAAAGAAACATTTAAATGTAATTAAAAAGTAAAAAGTGTTATATTTTCATTAAACCTTCAATAAATATGTACACATCTTACTTTTAGAGTTTTTTTTTCTTTATTTGCAAATATTATGAATGCTAAATATCACTCTGTTTCTGGGGAATCGCACCGCATGACATTATACAAGCTGAACTAACCCGTCTTCCGTTATTATTTAAGAGATTTGTCGGTTGCACCACATGACTTTCACTGGGTGGACTAAAGTTTTCAAATATTAATAACAAAAAGTTATTTTTTCTAAGTAATTCTAATAAAATACAATGCCAAACTACTTTATAAGGTTTTATTTGCAATAATTATATTTTTTTTACTCATTATGACATGAGGACAGTTGCATAACCCTGACATGTTGCTTGTTTCATTGAAAAATTATAGCATGTTTAACATAATAAAGGTGCATTCAAGTCAATGAATTCAAGTGTGAATTGCCTTTTTAGTTATAATTTGCATAAATGATTAGACCTGAGCCCAAATATAAGTCATTAAAACCCATATTGATCGACAACTATTCTATAATAATAGAGTGTATATGCCTTAATGTGTTAGAACTGCCTTCTACTACACTGCAAAACAAATATATGATTCATAAGTTATGACAACACATGTTCATTTAAATAAAGTTAAGCAATTTTCAACTTTTTTATGTTATACAAGATTCAACTCATTTTTAAGATTTACTATAATTTCAAATGACTTAAACATCCAAGTTGATTGTAAAATTTAAGCCAGCAACCTATGTAAATGAGGACAGTTTATGAGTCATAATTAATCTCACACAATAGAGTAAGGGAAGGTGTAACTGTAGAGCTGTTGTGCAGTATCAGTGTTGCAGGCCTGCGGTGCTGAAACTCTCTCGCTCTCGAAGCTCCCAGGCCAGCGCTGTGCTCTCCGCATTCAACGCGCTCTTTATCTAAACACAAAGTGCTCTCCATCAGCTTCCACTGCTTTCTTTCACCACTACATGCATTTATATTTGGGCACATTCTGGTGTTTGCGGTCACTTCTCAAGTACATTGTGTGAAAAAGGACATTACCTCCTGTAATTGACTGAAGCGGCGAGCGTTTATTTGTGACAGAGTGGAGAAGGTCCTGACAAACCCGAGCTCCATCCGTGTTACGACCAGATTGCACTCTACGTTTCCCAGGTTAACACCGAGTGTTATTAAAGCAAGTTGACCGTGGGGTCAGCCCGAGAGCGGCCCATGAAAACAAACAATTAATTTGGCATGGAGGTGTAATGGGATGATCTCCTGGCAGGGCCGGATCCATTGTTCGATTGGAATTAACCGTGGCAGGTCATGTGTCACTGGGCACTGACCTCAGTCCATTCACTAGCCCACACTTGCATTAGCCATGGCCCGGCGAGGGGTCAAACACAGTTACAAGCCAGCCAAACACCCCTCCCAACACACAATACACAAAACACACACTGCCTTCCAGTTCCTGGCCACTTCGGACCACTGCTGAGGAATGGCATACCGGGAACGGCATCCAAGCCACTTCACTGCACTCCTCCCAAAATCCAAATCTCCCAAATCAAGCCTTTTCGAAGTCAAAAAGTAAAGTAACTTTTATTGTATGTATTGTGGCGTTTTAGAAATTAAAAGTGGTCTGAAGCAGATCAACACGTTTCTCACAGTGTTTCATTGTGGCGGTTGTAGTGTGTATCGCGGCAGTTTGGAAATGTCCAGTAGGTGGCGCTAAAAGTGCGTTTAGTTTTATCCAAAGCAGATGAACGTTATTCTGGCAACATCCTTACGACGATTGTTGTAAAAAGGAATTGTCCGCTGAGTGGCGCTAAAAGGACATTCGGATTCATCCTAAACATTTGAACGTTGTTCCTGTAACGTTTTAAAATGCTGGTTGCAGGGCTTGACGTTAAAGGCACAATATGTATTTTTTCTGCTTTAAAAATAGCAAAAATAACTGTATCTATGTTATATATTTCTATTAGATGTGTACATTATCCCGACAGTTTCCACCAACTTTCAAATACAGAGAAATTTATAGTTTAATTCGAAGACAAGGGACGTTTCTTTATTTCCGTTTCGTCGCCCGTCTATGGCGTCACATAACCTTTGACTCCTCTATTTTCTCTAACTTCCTGTGGAACTCGGCGAAACGGTCAAACACAAAGGGGAACACTGGACTACCGCCAATGAAAGCAAAGAAGACGACGGAAAAAAAAAAGTAGTACGTATTTTCCGCACTATAAGGCGCACTTAAAAACCTTTAATCTTCTCAAAAAACGACAGTGCGCCTCATTATCCGGAGCGCCTTATATATGGATCAATTGGTTAACAATGCTCTGCGTTATTAAATTCGCCCGCAAACTCGCGCTCGTGTCCATCTTATGCCTGCTCTGTCACATGGCCAGTTCAATCTCGTATAAATCAGGTTATGTGTCTCCCGCTCACGAGCACTCACTCTTAACAGACTTTCCCAACGTCATCAAAGTACGTCTTTTGTTATTATTTTAAATGAGTGACCCCTGGTGGCCAAAAATGACATACTGTACGTTTAACTTTTTCGCTCACGAGCCACTGTGGCTAGAGGTTTTCCAAAGTTACAAGCCAATCAGTGTTTTCACTGGCCATAGTTTTGACATCGATATCATGGGGGAAAATGTCATATACACTCACCTAAAGGATTATTAGGAACACCATACTAAAACTGTGTTTGACCCCCTTCCGCCTTCAGAACTGCCTTAATTATCAAGGCATTGATTCAACAAGGTGCTGAAAGCATTCTTTAGAAATGTTGGCCCATATTGATAGGATAGCATCTTGCAGTTGATGTAGATTTGTGGGATGCGAAGCTCCCGTTCCACCACATCCCAAAGATGCTCTATTGGGTTGAGATCTGGTGACTGTGGCGGCCATTTTAGTACAGTGAACTCATTGTCATGTGAAGAAACCAATTTGAAATGATTCGACCTTTGTGACATGGTGCATTATCCTGCTGGAAATAGCCATCAGAGGATGGGGACATGGTGGCCATAAAGGGATGGACATGGTCAGAAACAATGCTCAGGTAGGCCGTGGCATTTAAACGATGCCCAATTGGCACTAAAGTGTGCCAAGAAAACATCCCCCACACCATTACACCACCACCACCAGCCTGCACAGTGGGAACAAGGCATGATGGATCCATGTTCTCAGTCTGTTTACACCAAATTCTGACTCTACCATCTGAATGTCTCAACAGAAATCGAGACTCATCAGACCAGGCAACATTTCTCCAGTCTTCAACTGTCCAATTTTGGTGAGCTCTTGCAAATTGTCGCCTCTTTTTCTAGAGATGCACCGAATATTCGGCCGCCGAAAATTTTCGGCCGAAAATGGCCCAAAAGTGCATTTTCGGTTTTCGGCCGAAAGACTTTTATCACCGAAATAATACGGCCGAAATGTTGTGATGACGCAAACAGAAACCGCGACCTGCACGTGTTTGTCTGAAGCAACATGTCTGCGGTGTGGACGTATTTCAGTGTATCTGAACCCGCGATGAGACGGAAACCTTGTTTATCCACCTATAAACAATGCGTGCCGCCATGACGACCACTCCGGTTCCGAGCGGGTCAAGAGCGGTGCGCGCACTGTCTGTGGAGACTCGCGCTGCGGAGGCAGGCGAAAGCATAAACAAGGCAGCGCGAGTCTCCACAGACAGCGCGCGCACCGCTCTTGACCCGCTCGGAACCGGAGTCGTCGTCATGGCGGCACGCATTGTTTGGAGCAGGAAACAATTAAAAATTATAAATTAGACTCGCGCTGAGGAGGCAGGCGAAAGTAAACAAGGCAGCGCGAGTCTCCACAAACAGCGCGTGCACCGCTCCAAACGGTCGAGGCGTTTATACTTGACGCGCTCTCCGTTGTAACTGTTACTATTCCTTGAAACGACAGGGGACGACTCAAGCAACTGTCCTCTAACCATCAGGAATCGGCGAGAAGAAGACAGATAAATACATGACAATGTTTATTTTTTATTATTCCACCACCAATACAAAAATAATCATGTAAAGTAAAACCCAGTAAACCCTGAGATTATTACTTGTGACATTACAAAAAAAAATATGTATATGGGAACATGTATAGAACTAAATTAATGCTCTCTTAAATATTTTCTACATTCACTAAAAATGTTTCATTAACTTTCATGTACATTTGTATTAAACATGGACCATTGTTCATTTAAAAAGGCTTTTTATGCTATTGTATGCTACATTTTTTAAAATGTAACTAATTTAGACCTGCAAACTGTGTGCTAGTGATGAGAAGTTTGCGGTTGGCTTTGTTTTTGAGAGAAAATTTCATTTTAAAACCTTTCTGCAGGCCAGTAGATTATTATTTAGTGCACACATGAGTGGGGTCAAGTTAAACATTTTAGTTTGAATTTTATTTTATACTGTGCACTGTGCATATATATAATATATATTTGCATAATTTGTAATTGATTTATTCTTTGAAAATGTTATATTAATTTATGCAATTGCAATGCCTTGATTTTAGTAAAGTTTGCACAGTCATAGCCATAAATGCAATGATACTAATAATTGGCATAATTTCTTTCGGTGTTTCGGTTTTCGGCCTTGGTTTCCTCTTTTTCGGTTTTCGGTTTCAGCCAAGAATTTTCATTTCGGTGCATCCCTATCTTTTTCCTATTTGTAGTGGAGATGAGTGGTACCGGTGGGGTCTTCTCCTGTTGTAGCCCATCCGCCTCAAGGTTTGACATTACTTTGTATGTATTTGACCGTTAAGGCGCTATAAGCAACGGAAAATAACTCAATATAGTACTGAGAGGCTTTATGTATGCGTTCACTTTGAGTGTGACTGAGCAGGAATGAGTAAAATGATGTGCAATATATACTGAAATTCATGTAACACCAAAAATATTCATCAGACCAAATGAAACGAGTGAGTATATGGAGGCGGGTTTTGTGTGTCGTAGAAATCACGAGAGAGCGAGAAAGCACAGGTGGTATTGTGTATCCATTCTATTTCAGTGTTTAACTGGACTTACTTTAAGGCAGCTTTTTTACTGTGTACATTTTTCTCGGAAGATGGCAATATGTCTGTAACACCTTCGAGTGCACCATCACTTATGAAGTCACAGCTCAGAGAAGAGTGTTTTAGCACGTCCGCCACGGGCCACCCATCAGGACGGCTTTATGTTGTGAGTCTGCTTTTAATGCTGCTAAAGATTTATTAAGTAGTGCTCCTGTACTTTCTGCTCCCTGTTTCACTCTCCCATTTAAGCTGCAGGTAGATGCCAGTTATTCAGGTGCTGGAGCAGTGTTATTGCAGGAGGACGTTTATGGCATTGAGCATCCAGTGAGTTATTTCTCTAAAAAGTTCACCAACACTCAGCAACGGCCGTTGCTGAGTGTTGGTCAACTTTTTAGAGAAAGGTTAAAAAACAAAGTTAACAAAGTTAGGTTCTGAGAACGTTTTTTTAACGTTCCATTTTGGTTGTGGGAACGTTAATTTAAAATGTTCTAAAAACGTGGAAATGTCCAGTTTGCTTAACGTTGCTGGAACGGTGTCTTAATGTTTGCAGAACGTTGCTGGAACATTAGCATAATGTTGTTAGAACGTTATCCTAAGGTTAGCATAATGTTGCTGGAACGTTATGAGAACGTTTATCAAACACAAATAACTTGATAAAGACGTTCCGATAACGTTGTTCTAAGAACGTTTTTTATCAACGTAATGAGAACGTTCATCAAATACAAATAACGTGATAAAGACGTTCCAAGAACGTTGTTCTAAGAACGTTTTCTCTCAACGTTACAAGAAGGTTAATAACGTTATATGAACGTTCCGAAAACATTATTTTAATAACGTTTTGTCCTAACATTTACACAACTTTTAAAGAACGTTAGTGAATGTTCTGGGAACGTTCCCTGTTAGCTGACAGTACTATTGAGAAGGAAGCCTTGGCTCTGGTATTAGCTTTACAGCATTTCGAAATTTATCTTGGTGGTAATCATTCCGTCACTGTTTATACCGATCATAACCCCCTTGTATTTTTGGATCGGATGCGAAATTCAAATCAGCGCCTGATGAGGTGGTCACTGATTATTCAAGAATACAACTTGAATATCCAGTATTGTAAAGGCTCTGAAAATATTGTAGCTGATGCCCTGTCAAGAGTATATTCTGTGGAGTGAAAAAAAAGGAATATTTATTTGTGATTTATTTTCAAGACATGGGTTGATGTCTGAAAACTTATGGGTGGGGGTGTTACGTTCCGTGGTTGTTTTGGCAGTGTTGGGGATCTGTGTTTTTTTCCCCCTCCTCTCTCTCTCTCTCTCTCTCTGTAATTCTGCAGCTCTACCAAGTGGGGAGGAGAGAGAGCTGATTGATCACACCTGCCGCTTGTTGCACGGGAGACGCTACCTGCTCAAAAGAAGTTCCAGAGAACATTCAAACGGGTGGGGGAGAAAGAAGGAGAAGTTTTGCCTTCCAGAGTGCTGTCTACTGAGATTGTTGATTTACCTGCTGTTGTGCAGTGTTAAGATTGTTGTAGTTGCTCACCCAGCTAAGGCTTGTTGTAGCCTGCTACTATTTTCTTTTTGTTTTGTGTTTATGGTTGTGATTATCTTTTTGTTTGAAAACCACACGGTCACGGAGCTGTAGGGAGGTGGGGGCCTATTTTCATTTTTGTATCACTTTTTCTCCTGTTTTTTTGGCTAGTTAGGGAGTTAGTGTATCTTTCTGTTGTTCATTTGTTTATTTTTGGCAGATTAAGAAGTTTTACTCCTCGACTAGTCAGAGGGTACTTGTGTTTGTTATTTTGGCATTTAACCCCCTCCTGAGGTAATTTAAGTGGTTATGTTTTGTTTATCTTGTTTAATAATTATACCCATCCTGTTAATAAATTTTTGGACTAAAATTTGATGTGTCTGTCGTACAGGGCTGGGAACGGGAATAGGCATGTTTATTTTCTTTTCCTTTTCACTGTTTACTCCTTACACCTAGACAACTTTACTTCTGGGACGTAACACTGTGTACATTTTTCTCGGAAGATGGCAATATGTCTGTAACACCTTCGAGTGCACCATCACTTATGAAGTCACAGCTCAGAGAAGAGTGTTTTAGCACGTCCGCCACGGGCCACCCATCAGGACGGCTTTATGTTGTCCGTATGTCGCTGTTATTCCACCGTATCCCTCAGGCACGGCTCACAGTCGCTGACTTCATTTAACGTCAGTCACCCGAGGCGCGAGTGGGGGATAGTTAGCGCGCTAGTACACCTGACAGATGCGCAGTGCAACTGTGAAATGTTCGAAAAACATCTGATCCCGTAGCCTCGGGCCACAGATACCACAGAAACGTGTTGTGTGGATGACGGACAGTTATGCAAATGATATTCGTGCTGGTAATCGCACTTAGCATACATCTGGGATTTTTAATAGAGCGTTTCACAGGTATAGCATCCATATTTAAACACAAGCAAACAACAGCTGCAAGTTGGTGTTACACATTGTCATCCGGTGTGATGGGCAGACTTCAGGAGACTGGGAGTCTCGTTCTCCATCAATTGATTGGGCGTTGAGTGGGCGGAAAAGGCCGAGCCGAAGCCCCAAAGCGCAGCGCCTGAATTAAAACTTCAATCCCCTACGTAAGACTCGATTTCATCCGTGACCCGACATTATACAAATGAGAAGGGGAACTGATAGATGCCTCGAGTCCCCAAGCTTCGGCCTGCGATGGGGGAAGGGGATTGACCCGACTGCTCGTCTCGTCTCTGTCAGTGTGAAACAGCAGGGAGAGTTTGAAGGATCCCTTGAAACACTTTCATTTTGTTAAGCGTCAACAAGTTAAATTATCTCCCCTGCTAACGGTTTGATAGATAGAGGCTCTGGAGGCTCACTTCTTAGGGGCTATTTTGATCCAAAACTGATTTTTGAGGAACCTTTGATTCCTGAACTTTGAGTCTATTGTATTTCAATGTGAAAAATAGCAGCAACTGTTTCTAACTAATGATTCATTCATGTTTTTCCTGGATTTATGAAGCACTTGCATGTGTTTTTGAGAAGAATGAGGTGCGTGTTGAGGGGAACTTCAACATGTATTATATTATAATAGGCTACTTATACATCATTAATAGTGGTTTATTCTGCAGGTTATGATTGCTATCACACCACATTACAGTTTTGGGAACAGCAACAAAAGCTCTATGCATGTTAATTAAATTTATATGTCTATGTAGAAAAATCATTTTAAGGAAAATATTAAGTGTTATATCATAAAAGTAATTAAATGAAATTGTAAACTGTATTAAAGCAATTTTCAAATGATTTAACCCTCAGGTGCTCTTCGGTCATTTCTGACCGAAAAAAATTCTGTTTTGAATTTCTAAAAATCACGGCTTCATCGGAATGTTATGAAACTTGGTGACTTTTATGGCATTATGTATGTGAACACACAAAAAAATTGAGGTCATGATCCGAGCATGCTAAGTGGTCGTAAAAAAAAAAAAAATAGTCACACTTGTGGTCTTCGGTCAAAAATAACCGACCTATAGGAAATGAATGGGAAATTGACAAAAAAAATTATCTGAATTTTTGTACGTGCAATCTACAAATCGGCCACAATTCTAAAAAAAAAAAAAAGTACACCGCAGGAAAGGGGTGACACTCTACAACATCTAGAGTGCATAACAGACAAACCCACACACACATACAAACACACTTTTATACACATACACACCAATAAATTTTGATTACAAAAATTATGTTTAGAATTTTTAAAAATCACAGCTTCATCTGAATGTTACGAAACTTGGTGACTTTTAACACATTATGAATGTGAACACACACAAAAATTGAGGTCATAATCTGAGCATGCTAAGTGGTCTTAAAAAAAATAGTCACACTTGTGGTCTTTGGTCATGAATGGGAAATTGACAAACACAAAAATTCAAAAAAAAATTATTTATTTATTTATTTTTTTACATTTTTTAAATTAAAAATCGTTTTTGAGATTGTTTCAACTATATATTCAAATCCACCAAAAAAAAAAATGTGTTTATTTCATCTGGGGAATTCACATGCTTCTCCATAGAGAGCTGTACATGCCATCAAGTGGTTACACCATGATTCTACGCCTTTTCTCTATACTGTAACCAGATGGTGCTAATTTTCTTCAAAGAAATCTTTTTTTTTTTTTTCTGAAGGCCTAGACTCTATATTAAACTAAAATACTGCATTTAATATTTTTTTAGAAAAAATAATATATATATATATATATTATAAAAATATATTTTTTCATGGCAAAATAGACAATAAATATTGCATAAATATTAATAAATTCAATCAAATTGTCTCAAAATACTAAATTATAAACAATTAATATTATAGAACAAAAATAAATTGCATTGGTTTTACTGGGATGGAGGAAATTAAATTTGTAGGTGTCCGGTCAATTTTGACCGGGAAGATAACAAGTGTGACTCCAAAACGAAGAGCACCTGAGGGTTAAAGGACAACTCCGGCGCAAAATGAACCTTTGGTCTAATAAAACATTGGCACCTAGTCGAACGTTCTCTGAGATGTGTTTTCACGATAATCGAATGTAAAGAGTTTTATCTCTAAAAACTGTTATATAGGGCATATAGTAATGAAACATAAAAATTGCTAGTTAATACCACTAACAAGGCTCAAAATAGCCCAACACTAACACTATAGCATAATGAGGGTCCCTACATGCAAACCGAAGCATTGAGAACTTTGCAATGTACAGACCGTTTAATAAGAACATATTGAAGTATATTGAAATGTAAATAGGATATTATTAAAAGAAGCATTTTATGCTCTGCCAAGGCTACATTTATTTGATCAACAATACAGTAAAATTGTGAAATAGTATTGTGATTTAAAATAGCTGTGTGTTTTATGTGAATATATTGTAAAATGTAATTTATTCCTGTGATCAAAGATGAATTTTTAGCATCAACTCCAGTCTTCAGTTTCACATGATATACTGTATATGGCTGAAAGACAAAATCATGAGAGAAACACTGTTGATTGACTGAAGAATAACCGATCATATGATCATCTTGTTGATTGCAGGACAAACGGACACATCATCTCGGAGCACTGGCTCCTTAAAACGGGCGACAGTGCCATCTGAACGGCCGCTATCAACTGATTCATGCATCCTTTCATTGGCGTGATGACTGGGCATATTCTTTATTCTTATGGACGCCATGGGGTAGGACGACGTGAACAGTGCAGACTTCATAAGAGCCCACACAAGATGACTGTCCGCTCTTGACTGAGGAATTGTTCGTGCTATGAAAACTCTCATAGCAGCAAACTGTAAAGACGGAGGCATGTCGCTGCCAGCCGAGATTTGATGTGTTGTTTGGAGACAGTAACGCGTTCGCCTTTGACAGTAATCAATGTCTCTTTTAGGTTCTGGTGCTGGACACGGACAGTTTTGATTGTTTGTTTTTTGTCAACCCATGAAATAAAATTTCTAAAAGACAGGACATTGATGGTTATTATATAAATGGTGTGGTGATACCTGTGTTGGTAGGTCAAGGTATCATTCTCTCAATATTAGCATTGTGTCGTCCTCCCTGGAGACGGTTGTATCGGTCACTCGGAGAGTAGCATGTCACAGGAATCTTTGTAGTCGGGAGATGATATCTGGACAGCAGAGGACTACTTGCCTTCTGGCGTGGCCATACAAACTGGATGAATGGAGGATGTCTGGACTCTGATCCAGTAATTTGAACTCCGAATGGACAACAGCGTCAAGTCATCCAAAACTCTGCTTGTGGCCCTTAAAAAAGAGGCGGAGAGAAACTACAAAACAAGGGGTAAAGCAAAATATGATTTTTTTATTTTTTTATTTTTCATGTGCTTTTGAGATGATTTTATATGTTTGGGTGACTTGGGGTATCAGTTTACAGCTGTAACAAAAAATAAATAAATGAAAATGTTTTCAAAGAAAGAAAGAATTGTGATGTTATCATGTTTTCCAACCCTATCTCACGACCAAGTCGTACAAATTCGACGAATGATTAAAAAGTGGCTAATTCGTAACAATTCATACGACCTCACTCGTACGAATTAATACGATTTTGCTAAATCGTACATATTTTACGAATTGGCCAATTCGTATGAATTCGTACGAATGACCTACCCCTTACCCCGCCCCTAAACCTAACCATCACGTGGGTTTAGACAAATCGTACGAATTAGTACGAGTGAAGTCGTACGAATTAGTACGAATTAGACACTTTTTAATCATGCGTCGAATTCGTACGAATTGGTCGTGAGATAGTGTTGTGTTTTCAGGTTGTACAGACCTAACAATGAATGTAAGTCAAATATATATATATCTACTCTGTCATTTAAGCACCTTGAGAAAGGTCACACTGCATTCTGGTCATAACTTAAATGTCCACTAGGACAGGAATGTTTCTGTTTAATTTCCCAGTTGGAGTCGAAGCTGTTTTTGTAAATGCAGAGGGAGAAAAGGCACACATTTTGGAAACATAAAGGCTGACTTCAGTGTGATCAAGCCAAGATCTCAAAGAGAGTCATGGGAGTGATTCAGTGAGCATATGGCCACACAACCACATTCAGCATCTGAAAATCTCATCCCATTCAATACAAACAAAATCTCTTGGGATTATATTCTTGGAACAACAGTAAATATACTGGGAAAAGTTGTTTCTTTTTTGGTCCTGGGCATTGATTTGATCATTTGATTGACTCTGTGCCAAGAACAACAGCAGCTGTAATGTTCGGGTAAGTCATAAAATGGATCATCCATAATACCGGCTTCCGTACGTTTGAAAGTACACCAGGCCTTGGCAAATGTCTTCAAATTAAAGACAAAAAAAGGCACTTTAGTCTCAGTTCACCTTGACTATTTTTGACTGGTTAGCACGGCCAGTTAGCAGTTAGCCTGGAGGCAATCAAAATTAGCTAAATATTTTTTTTTTTCAAGCAACATATGAATCATGAGTCATGTGCCAGCCAAGCAACTACCATTGACTACCATATAAATGTGAGGTCCAAAACTTTCAAGCTTGTTTGTCTTACAAGAACTCATAGCCACTATTTTTTCGAATGGACCTGTTCTGCTTCAGGTTGAGTCGACCCAGTCTGAACCAAGAGTCATGACTAAGAAAAAGTTTTTAGCCTTGTCAAGCTGGGTCGGCTCAAACCCAAGCAGAACTTTTAGATCCATTAGAGAAGAATTTGGCTGTGAGTTCTTGTGAATTAAACCATGCGAGGAGCAGCCATCCTCACCTGTCATTCACCCACACCATCCTTGAGTTCCCATTCATGGAATCTCTCTAATGAGAGTGGAAATGTCAGCTATGATACACTCGGAGAGAAGAAGAGAAACAGGGCATCGTACAAAGGGCTTTTATGCGGCCTGCCTTGTGTTTCCTACACACTTGTATTCAGGCTGCTTTGTGACTTGATTAGTGGATCCTCTCACACATTCTCACATGTGAAAAAGAGCACAATTTGCTTGGGATTTATTTTTAGTAAAGCATTGTTGGTTGTGTGGTGGAGTGGTGTGTTACCCTGAAATGTGACGGATTGGGCAGGGTATTGGAATAGCGTCAAACTATTTAGGAAAACAGGCAAGCATGTGCCAAAACCTGTTTGTAAAACCTAATGGCACTTTGGTATTGTCATGCTCCTCTAACATACTTTAAACAATAGAAAGGTCTAAAAAATATATTGCCATTTCCAAAACGACATGTATTTTGCGTTTTTAATTTCAGTTGTCTTGTAACAACCACAATTTCCAGTGTAACTGGTCCTACTTGAACCACTCCAAGTGGATTTGAACCAGATCAACCGGCATAGGAGGCATCCTAACAAAGGATGCAAAAGCCTGCAGCCTCCTACATTAGTTTGTTAGTGCGCTTCTGAGGCCAGGAGAGTTAAGTTCCTACTGGTTACGCCTCTAAACCACACTCCCGTCTGGGTCACGTTCTACATGTGCCCTGATGAGAGGGATTCGATCCAACATTGACCAGCAAAGCAGGTGGATGTGCTAACAAGGATGCTAAAAACCACAGTCTCTAGTATCAGTGTGTCTCTTGAGGTCAGGGGAGTTAGGATTACTTTACCAGCACTTACTAGTTGGCCTCAATTATACTTACCCCTGGTATGGCATGGCAGGTAGGGGCGTTAACAAGGATTCTAAAGAGTCAGTGCACCTATTGAGGACAGGGGAGTGAGGATTACCTCACAGCTCTTACTAGCTGGCCTCTATAATAGCCCCCCCAAAACACACTAGCATCCGGGTCATGGCACCAATGTAACTGGTCCTATTCACGCCAATTCAAGCAGCCTTTGAACAACTGGCATGGCAGGTGGATGTGCTAACAAGGATGCTAAAACCCACAGTCTCTAGTCTCACATTACCCTCCAAACCTCACTACTGACCAGGTCACGACACCAACATAACTAGTCCTACTCGCATGACTCCAAGCGGGATTCCAACCACTGTCAACTACCATGGCAGGTGGTCAAGCTAACAATAATGCTAAAGATGATAGACTCTAGTGTCAGTGCACCTATTGAGGACAGGGGAGTGAGGATTACCTCACAGCTCTTACTAGCTGTCCTCAATAATAGCCCCCCCAATCCTCACTAGTATCCGGGTCATGGCACCAATGTAACTGGTCCTACTCACGCCAATCTAAGCAGCCTTTGAACAACTGGCATGGTATGTGGATGTGCTAACAAAGATGCTAAAACCCACAGTCTCTAGTCCCACAGTACGCTCCAAACCTCACTACTGACCAGGTCATGACACCAACATAACTAGTCCTACTCGCATGACTCCAAGTGGGATTCTAACCACTGTCAACTAGCATGGCAGGTGGTTAAGCTAACAATAATGCTAAAGATAATAGACTCTAGTGTCAGTGCACCTATTGAGGACAGCGGAGTGAGGATTACCTCACAGCTCTTACTAGCTGGCCTCTATAATAGCCCCCCTAAACCTCACTAGTATCCGGGTCATGGCACCAATGTAACTGGTCCTACTCACGCCAATCCAAGCAGCCTTTGAACAACTGGCATGGCATGTGGATGTGCTAACAAGGATGCTAAAACCCACAGTCTCTAGTCCCACAGTACGCTCCAAACCTCACTACAGACCAGGTCACAGCACCAAGCGGGATGACTCCAAGCGGGATTCCAACCACTGTCAACTAGCATGGCAGGTGGTTAAGCTAACAATAATGCTAAAGATGATAGACTCTAGTGTCAGTGCACCTATTGAGGACAGCGGAGTGAGGATTACCTCACAGCTCTTACTAGCTGGCCTCTATTATACATTTAAGAAAAAAACGTACTATAATCAGGGTCATGGCACCAATGTAACTGGTCCTACTCACACCAATCCAATCAGCATTTGGACCACTGTTAACTAGCATGGCAGGTATATGTGCTTACAAGGATGCTAAAGACCACAACCAATAACGTCAATGCACCTCCTGAGGGCAGGAGAGTGAGATTTACTTGACAACTCAAACTAGCTGGCCTGCGTTTCACTCACCTCCCGATGTCACTGGTCCCACACACACACTGCTCACACCAGTATGGCAGGTGGGCACCCTAACCAGGATGTTGCCTCTAATGTCTGTCACTATTGTGCCTGCTGAGGGCAGGAGAGTGAGGTTTACCTGTACAGCTCTTACTAGCTGGCCTCAGTTACACTGAGAGCCTTACTATCATCTAGGTCAAAGCACCAATGTAACTCGTCCTACTTGCACATCCCCGAGTGGGATTTGAATCACCATCAACTGGCAGGGGAGATGTGTGTGTGAACTACACATCTAATGGTGTGTAGATAATGGTGGCAGGAGAGTACACAGATTTTACCAACCCATCTCCGTTACACTCACCCCCCTTAAACTCGGTATACCACCTGGGTCACGGCACCAATATGTGTCGTACTCGCACTGCCCGCGCAGGATTTGGACTACTGTCATTTGAGGTGGATGCACCAACAAGGACTCTAAAGATCACAGTCTCTAGCATAAGTTGCTAGCATGGTTTTCCTCTTGAGGGCAGGAAAATGGGGTTGACCAGCAAAACTCTTTTGAGCTGGGCTTGCTTACTCTTACTCCCCTAAACCTCACCACAGCACCAGTGTTATCTGTACTATTTGCACCACTCCTAGCCGGATACGAACCAGTGCCAACTGGGATGGATGGCAAGACATTTTCATTATCAACCAAAACCTTGAAGAAATAGTTCTCCAAAAAATTAAAATTCTGGCATCATCACTACATTCTTTTATGTTCCACAAAATTAAGAAAGTCATACAGGTTTGAAATAACACAAGGGTGAGTAAATGATGACAGCATTTTTATTTTTGGATGAACGGTCCCTTTAACCTCATACTGCCAAAGAAAATGCTTAAGCCTTAAAGCTATGTCAATGGATTGGCTGTACACATGGGTTACATAGTTAATTAAGAAGCCTCAACTCTAAATCCTTTAAGTATGATCAAATTACTCCCTTTGGAGACTTTAGAAATAAAACTATGAGATAATAAACCTCTAAATCCAGTGTAAAAATTACCCAAAAATTGGAGACCTGTCAGAATGAAACCTCCTGAGTGGTATTAAATAAATGAACCTTCTCATGAAGGCCATGATGCACATTGATCAAGTAATGAAGATGTCCATGTGAAGCTAACTGTACAGGGCTCATTGTTTGAGAGCGAGTAGATGAGTGAATGCTGGTAATGGAATCTCCTTCCAGTGATTTCTTAACTACAAAGAAGGAGAGGTGATCTTAGGTGTGACACTGGACATGATCAATCACACACACAGACAGTTCCCTCAGGACAGAATAGAAAGGTCCATCCACCTGTCTCAGGCTTCGAGATATGGTAACACATTCTGTGTCGGCTTTAGGACAGCTTCTTACACCCGTTTGCTGTTCTTCATCATTATACAACAAAGTACCATACAATGGCAATGTATTGGCTGCATGGGCATGTGTTATATAAAAAAAATACAGGAAAAAGCAAAAAACTTGTTTTCTCTTGTGGTATATTGTGATATTGTGAATTTTTGATCCTTCAGAAATCATTCGAATATGCCGATTTGCTACTCAATAAACATTTCTGATTATTATCAATGTTGAATGTAGTTGTGCTTTTGTGGATTTTTTTTGTTTTTCAAGATTCTTTGAATAGAAATTTCGGAAGAACAGCATTTATTTTTTACCATTGTTGTTTGGTAAAGTTGTTGTTTGTAGATGTTGTTACAGTTACTTTTCACTGTAAAAATGAATTCGACTGAATATGTTAAATCTAATCAGTGAAATTGAGGCAACAGATTACAATCAATATTATTAATTATATTTAACAAATTAGAATTGAGTAATAACTAACCACATCAATTACTTAAAATGAGTAGAATTGACACATTTTTTAAACAAAAAATATCGGACAAACAGACTGACGTTAAAGATGAATTAAGAACTCAAGAATTAAGAATTCTGAATTAAGAATTGGCCCAACTAAAACACACACTGATCTCCATAATGGTGACTTAAAATACGGTTTTCTCCTTCGGTGATTCTGCTTGTTATCAGATGTCTTCAGTGTTGGCAATAAAAAAAGTTCTTAATTCATCTTTAAGGTTAGTCTGTTTTTCTGATATTTTTGTTTTAAAAAATTTGTAAATTCTGCTCATTTTAAATGGTTAACTATTAAATAATTCATTTGATTAGTTATTACTCAATTCTAATTTGTTAAATTTAATTCATAATATTGATTGTAATCTGTTGCCTCAATTTTATTGATAAGATTTAACATATTCGGTCGTATTCATTTTTACAGTGTATAACGTATAGCCTATGCTGATACATTTAATTTTTGATACATTTATTGTGAAAGGCATTGATTTCTTTCAAAGTAAAATCTGTAAATATACAATAGTATGTGAACAGAAGCAATCAGTTCAACATATCTGGGCAGATCTCACAAGAAACATATTTTTTATGTGGTACTGTATGTTTGTTATGATGTTATTATGATTGCGGTTAGGCTAGTTTAAGCCTCAGACGGCGCCTACAATTAATTCTCTGACTGTGAACAAAAAAAAAAAGCTTGATCATTTTCTTGATCCAGATTTATAATATGATTGATCGATTGTTTTTACGCAACTTTCTGAGTGATGGAGTAAGTGTTTACTAGTTTGGATGGAGAGTTGGCTGTTCTTTAACTTATTATATACTCTTCTCATGAGACCTTTTTCTCCTGTTGTTGTCTTTTCCCAATGAGCTGGAGGTGAAAAGGTGTTCTGTTCAGTTCTGGAAGCGAGTCCCTGTCTGAGTCTGAGTAAGTGGCTGGATTTTCAACACAATCAGTCCCATGATAGTGTTTCATGCTCACCAGGTTCAGCTGTGCTGATGGATAAGCGTGGAAACTGGCCAGGTAAAGAGAGAGAGAGAGAGAGAGAGAGAGAGAGAGAGAGAGAGAGAGAGAGGGGGGGGGTGATGTTCACCTGTTCTCTCACCTATCATGTTTGACTTCATCTGCCGCCCACTCTCGGTCTGTATAGAAGAGCACGATAACTTACTACTCAGACTATGCTTTATCTAAAAAAAATGGGGCAACAAATTACAAGTAATATTATTAATTCAATTTAACAAATTAGAATTTAGTAACAATTATTCAAATTAATTCCTTAAAAGTAGGCTAAACCATATAAAAAAAGAGTATAACTTACAAAAGAAACTTAAATTTCACAAGATTTAAGTCGCCATTATGTGATCTGTGTGTGATCACATATGTGATTATGTGGTTCAAGTCGCCATTATGTAAATTTATGTCACCATTATGGTGATCGGTGTTTTTTTAGGTTTGTTTTTAAATGACTTTTTTTTCCTTCATTGATTCTGCTTGTTAACGTCAGGTGTCTTCAATATTGGCAATATAAAATAAAGAGTTCTTAATTAATCTTTGACGTCTGCCTGTTATTCAGATATTTTTGTTTAATTTTTTTGGTTTAAACTTTACTCATTTTAAATGGTTAACTTTTAAGGAATAATTTGATTAATTATTACTCAATTCTAATTTGTTTAATTTAATGAATAATATTGCTTATAATCTGTTGCCACAATTTTATTTTACAGTGTGCACATATTCTGTATGGAAATGGAAACCTACTACATTTACCAAAATGTGCATTATACAACAAGACCACACTATATCCCACAATGCAATGCATTTTCAACTGCGACAAAGGTAGAATCTCTTTTTTTTTTACTTGATCAAGTCTATGACACTTCTATACAAAATTGTATTTAAAGAAAAAAACAAAACAAATTACTCTCATACTATTTTTTCAAAACCACATATATAGTACTGCACAGAATAGTATAATATATACTTACATATACAGTATATATATATATATATATATATATATATACATACAGACACCAAAATGCTACCAAAATGATATATATATATATATATATATATATGTGAAGAAATCTGTTCCAAAAACTAAATATCAAACAACAATGCTACCAAAGTATTAGATCATTTTATAAAACTGTATATAGGACACTTAATAGTGAACTAATATGTTTCTAAAGAAGCATTTGCCTTAAACAACAATAACATCTGGGATATTTTTTAGAAGGTTGTACGTAGACCTCAACACTTGACAAAAATTCAAAATGGTGACAGTCAACAAATACGAAGATGAGCCCTTATAAGGACAGTCAGCAAATAGTAGAACAATATAGTAGCCGCTTCATGTTTTTTTCATGTTGCAATGCATGCTGGGAACTCACAACCCCTTAACATTTCTGTTCAACTGCCTGATAAATATTTCATAAACTGCATTCGATGTACTTTCAAGTAAATTCACATAAACTGGAACCTTTTTCACACGAACATCATGAAAGTTCTGACCAAACCACCTGAAAACCTGCGTGGGGTGTTTTGGAAAGCTCTGGGCCTCTCGTGCCTGTTGTTACCTGTTTGGGATAAACAAACCCCATGGCAGGCGGAGCAGGAGTTCGCCGCTGCGCACCGCGCTCCTCACTAAGCAAACTATCACCAGGTGTGCACGCATACAGCCCATCTTCCGTCAGCGTCCTGTCATGCAGAAGATGTTTATCCAATTTGTCAAGATAATCTTTCCTCAAACAAGGCCTGGGCCGAGGCCTCTCAGCACACACACACACACACACACACACACAGACTGAAAAGCAAGCCGTCTCCTCCAACTTCAGTTCAGAACTAAAAGTAATTATATCTTTCTTAACGAAATTATCCAGCATTTCCCTTCACTTTTCCCGCATTCTCCACCATATTTTGGAGTCGTTTCATCTGTCCTCGGATAGATCATCCGGCATATTACACACATTTAGACTCTTAATGGAGTTGCGATCTGTTTATTTCTTCCCCCCTCTGGATTACTGCTTTATTAATGATGTCAGTTCTACTGAAATATAAAAAGGCATGCAAATTAGCATAAATAACACACAACTCGCACACGCTGACACACACTTAAATTACGGCGTAAGCAAAAAAAAAAAAAATCCTAAAGCTGATGATTTTATAATGGATCTTTTCATTTGCCATGGTGTGGATTACTTTAAACGGATTTCAGAGGAATATTTACATGTTTCGTGATTCACAAACTTTATATTTAGCGAGGGGTTTATTTATCAACGGCTATCATCTTAAATAATAAGCGTTGTAGCACAAGCCTCTTAAATGATGTGCGCTATAATTACACAGCTGTGGCACACATGCGTTTTAACTTTGTGACAACATCTATGAACTTCATGTGGAGTATTTTAAGACTTCAGAGAGCCAGAGATGACAGTCTCAGAAATGAGGTGATCCACAGAACGAGTAATTCTGCAGTTGGTTCGGTCGCACGCAAAGCATTAAAAATGTAATAATAAATTCAACAGTTTTGATTACTGAAGGCAGCCTGGCACACAAACAGACTGAAAACAATGCAAGAAGCAGACCTTTATGCAATCCAATGGAAACAATCCAGTGATAAGAATCCAAAGAATTTCAGATCATGGATAAATAAATAAAAAAACTGAATTTTCCTTTAAGTTTATTTGGTTATTCTGTTTTATTTATATAAAACTTAATGTATTATATGTTTGTTTACATAAAAAACGTACTTTTTAAAATGTAAAATCTATCCCAATTAATCTATTCCTCCACACACACACACACACACACACACACACACACAAAGACAATTTTTAAACTTTTTGAAGTTTTGGCAGATTGGTGGCTAATTTGTATCAATTCATACAATCCATTCATAAATTTTTTATCAATGTGATTTCCTGTGAGGTAAAGTAGTTCTAAAATATATCCTACTATTGAAAGTTGTTGAATTCTACCAACAGCATTTTTGTTGAATTTTTTGACGTCCTTTCTTGTCAGTGTTTCCTGTCAGCATTGATGTTACAGTAAAGGCCCGTTCACACTGAGAACGATAACGATAACTATATTAGCGTCCGCACCAGCGGATGATATCATTCTGTTTATTTAAAGCACTGCAGTTTTGTGGTCTGTCGCTTTAAATGCTCGACCTCGGTACAGCAGGATGGATTCTGATTGGCTTTTTTATCGTTCATTAGCTGGATAAAATCGATTCCAGCTATGTTGTTTCTCCGTGACATTATTATATACTAGTGATGTTGATTCTATTCTTCTATATGTAGAATGATTTTTAGAACTATCTTTATCGTTATCATTATAGTTATTGTTCTTGGTGTGAATGGGCCTCAATTATTCATAATGGGGCAACACAACACACATTCAAATACAGGAATACACATTCAAAGGCTTAGCCACATGACTTGTGTGTAATTAGATTTAAGTACTGAGTGATATTAATTAGCTACATGTACTTACTATAGGATTAGGGTTTGGTTTGGGGTTAGTTGCTTGTAATTAGGCATTATTTATTGTTAAAGTGTTACCCAAACTAGAGACCAATGTGATAACCCTTATACAAAAATTAACCATGGTTTTACTACAAAAAAACAACAACACATGGTTACTGTATTTTAACCATGGAAACCACACATTAAGGGTTTATTAAACTGTGGTTAAACTGTGATTTAACCACACATTAAACTGTGGTTATACAAATGGTAATGAATCTGCCACAAAAAAAAACATGGTTACTAGACTTTTACCTCAATAAAAAAACATGTAAACATGTTTGTAAAGGGAAAATAATGCAATATTTCAAGTCTACATGGAAACTTTCATTCTAACAAAGATAAAAATCAGAAGTTCAAATCCACAAGATTTACTTTGGTGTAAAGAAAATAACCCACCAAGAAAAGTAGTCCTACTGCTTAAAGGACAATTTAGAAAATTTACAGATCAAATGTTTTTCCCTCACTAATTCACAAAAAACATATGTTTTATATTTCTTCTTGAATGCTTGCCCCATATTGTTAATCCAAATGATTGTCCATGTTAACTGGCGGTAAGCCACAAATGATGTCCCTTTAACTTGTCCTGAACCCGGAACATTCCTTTAAGAAGACCTCCAGATATGAGGTAATGAGAAATGCATTAGCCAACGGCATTCTTTGTAATGCGTCTGGGGTCAAAAGGCACAGGTATCTGCTCCCCCCGTCTGCATGTGTGTTCTCCCCCCCCCCACCCACACACACATACACACACACACACCTGTGGGCGGTGGATGTGGTTGACTGGAAAGGTAATGCCCCAGGACTGCTGTGTGGGCACATCACTAACTTCCCATGTCTTTCTCCAGCTTGAAGAATGTAGCTGAGCTCTACTAAATTCCTCAGATTTCCTTCTACATCACTTATCGAATGCTTAATTGAGGTCAAAACATGGACAGGGATTTCCTCTGCGATGCATTTTGTGCTTTATGAGGCTTTGTCATTCCGTAGACACACACAACCCTAGCAGTCCCGTATCTCCAGCTGCTGTTTTCTCCTCTGTTTGGAGAGCGATCGGATGTTTTCTCCGAGTCTTGCGAGCACCCTCATGGAGGGAACCGCTGCAGACTGCGGAGCGACTGCTTGAGCCCGTCGACTACTCTAGCTTTCCCAGCAGACCAGGACTAAACAAGAGAACACCCACTAACTTTTATCGCAGGCTTTGGCAACCGGGAATGTTTTCGCATATGCAATCGCTTCAATCTAAGAACCACCTTGCTTGATAGAGGTGCAGAAAGCCAAACTAATGACAAGATGCTACTTGATGCATGTGGGACGTTTGCATGACTCAGGAGTTAAGCTGCTTCGTGTCATTTTTGAAGGATATTACAAGTTTCTCATATCCCAGTTTAATAGGCAGAGTTAAAAGTAAGCCGTTCATAGGTTGATTCCCAAGAACTTTGGGGAAACACATATTCATCATTAACTATGACTTTTGCCTCAATAAACTCCTAATTACTGCGTATTCATAGTTAGTAAAGTAGTCGTTAAGTTTAGGTATTGGGTGGATTAAGGGAAAGAATGTGATCATGCAGAATGATCTGATAAACCACTGATAAACCAACACATTCTCATCCCAAGACGTCATCTAACTGACGCTTTTGTCCATACTTCAACATTCAACGTTTTAGGGTACTCTTTAACGTCAGTTAGATGACGCCATCCTAGGGCGTCATCTAACTGATGCTTTACCTTTGGCGTCAGTTATATGAAGCGGGTATGTTTAGGTCTGGTAGGGTTAGGGTTAGATAGTGTCATCTAACTGACGTTAAAGTGTACCCTAAAACGTCGGATGTTGACGTATGGTCAAAAGCGTCAGTTAGATGACGTCTTGGGATGAGAAGGGGCTGGATAAACAGCCAATTTCCCAGTAACATGAATGCTAATAATCAGTTTAATAGTGAGAATTGGACCTTAAAATAGTCAAGTGTTGCTGTTACTAGCCAACCCGATCTCACGGGAATTCATACAAATTTCACGAGGCGGCTGATTCATAACAAATCATACGACCTCACTCGTACGAATTAGTACGATTTCGCAAAATTGTACATATTTTACGAATTGGCCAATTCGTATGAATTCGTACGAATGACCTACCCCTGACCCCGCCCCTAAACTTAACCATCACGTGGGTTTAGACAAATCATAAGAATTCGTACGAGTGAGGTCGTATGAATTAGTATGAATTAGCCACTTTTGAATCACTCGTACGAATTTGTACGAATTGGTCATGAGATAGGGTAGGACTAGCACAACATAGCATGTTTGAGCATTCTAGGGTGCACCAATTTTATTTCTTTCAGTTTTTATAATTCATATATCACCAAGTAACAAGTTTGGTATATAGTAAATTCTCCTTTACCTATAAGTATATAGCAAAACTAGTGATTGCGTGATTGTTCATACGTGACGATCCCGGGCCGTCATACAACTGACGCTTTACCTTTAATGTCAGTTAGGTGACAGGGTAGGTTTAGGGGTAGGTTTAGGTCTGGGGTAGGGTTAGGTTCTGATAACGTCATCTAAGCGACGTTTAAGGGTACCCTAAAAAGGCGGATGTTGACGTATGGTCAAAAGACGTCCCAAGACATCAGTTATGT
The DNA here is from genome assembly GCF_016745375.1 of Pimephales promelas. The sequence continues at coordinate 1,463,874 of NW_024121366.1, read as the reverse complement.
GACGTCTTGGGATGAGACTGCGCTGGATAGGGTTAGGACAGCATTTTTGGACAAATTTGGTTTCAAGGTTCAACAACATACCTAGAAGCGCGTCGAACTCAGCAACATCAGGACGTGCCTTAAAAATGACTGATTAGGTGTTGAAATGTGTAAATATAATTATTGAAACCCGTCATGCGAAGCGCACAGATTGACAGCGTTCAAACAAGGGATTTATCAGTAAATTTCAGAAAGACTGACAGCAGATGTCTCCGAGTGACAACTGTGACACTTATCTGCCGTTTACTCTTTAAGTAGTTTTAGTCCTAGATTCTTCTCATGTCAAAACTGATATATGGTAGAAGAAACAAGACTAACATTGTGATAACGTTTCATATGAGTTGCTGAAGTCAGATTTGCTGGCCATTAAACATCTGAACTCCAGGGCTCCAGTCGCGCTGGCCTCATTTCCCACAGTCACACAACCAATAATTATCTTGATGTCAATCGCTGTAAGATGGCCATAAAGGATTGGCCTTTCACCTTGCCTTAATTCTGGTAAAGATCTTATCTGTTTGACAGGCCCTGTCAGATGCACATGGATGTGTCCTGATACCTAATTGGCTGGAAAATTGACAGGAAGTATTGCCAAATGGATGTGTTTGGAAGAAGACTAAATCCACTGATGCAGGTGCTGAAACACAAGATGGTAAACAGGAACTTTTTGAAATCTTGATTTTCTTTTGGGATTTAACATTAACACTTTATTTTTATGGTCCATTTTGAACATTCTGTTGACTAATAACAACTACATGTCAACTAACTCTCATTAGAGTATTAGTAGACTGTGCTCAATATCTGCCAACTTGTTATTATGATGCTCCTCCAACAGACAATCTACTGAATATAAGTAACTTTGCAAGCACATGTCAAATTAGTCTATCCCTAACCCTACCAGTCTACTAATACTCTACTAATACTCCAATGCGAGTTAGTAGACATGTTACTTATATTGTCAACTTGTACACTGTAAAAATTAATATGATTTATATAATCAATAAAATTGGGGCAATATTATTAATTAAATTGAACAAATTAGAATTGAGTAATAGTTAATCAAATTATTCCTTACAAAGTTAACTATTTAAAATGAGTAAAGTTTACACCAAAAAAATTAACAAAAATATCTGAATAACAGGTAGACGTCAAAGATTAATTATTTTATATTATCTTTATTTTAAATTGCCAACATTGAGGAAATCTGATGTTAACCGTAAAGAAAATCGTAATTTTAAAACAAACCTAAAACAAACACTGATCACCACAATGGTGACTTAACATACTTTTTTTGGGTAAGTTTTACTAATTTTAAATGGTAAACTATTAAGGAATTAATTTGATTAATTATTACTCAATTGTATTCTTAAATTTAATTAATAATATTGCTTGTAATCTGTTGCCACAATTTTTTTTTGATTAGATAAAGCATTTTTACAGTGTATAGTACAGTTACTCATATGTGACTTATAGTCAACAGAATGTGTTAAATTGACCAGTGAAAGCAACATTGAATTTGTTATGATTAAGAATGGTAAAGACACAATAATAGCAATCCTACCTTGTTGATTTTAGTATTCAATACAACTATACACTTTACTTTGAGCTAAAAATTCGGCGCCGAAGTTGCACACAAATAAGCCCAAGAAAGATTCGACTTGTTTATTCCAATAGTGTTTGATTTTAGCATGTTGCTTTAGCACTGTTACTTTGGATAAGAGTGTCTGCCGATTGTTTAATTTTAATTTCAATTCATTTAACACCCATACTAATGTATAGTGCTTGGAATTATGTGAAGCAGGCAAAGTTTCAGATACTAATTTATATAAGGAAAGAAAAAGTTAAACTCAGTGAATGAGCACAGCACCCCCCTGCAGTGCAGACGGGCGAGCGAATGCTTAATGAGCGTCCGCAGACGCGTGATTCCAGCTGTAACGGGACCGACCCGTGCGGGCACGGCAGAACCTTCGCTCTTGCTCAGGCGAAGCAGCTGTCAGCACACACCGAGGGGGCTGAGGGCTTCTGACAGGCTGCGCTGGTGACGCGCTCACACACAGATGCCCAGTGACAGCTCTCGGCTGGGGTGCAGCTGCCCCCCACCCCCCTCCCGTCCCATCCACTTACTGCAGCTGTATCCAGACACACCGTGAGTTGCGACCGTTGGAGGGACGTTCCGGTAGAGATGTTGCTCCTGGGGATCTGAGGAACGCCACCAGCCTCTGGTCTTTAACGTTGTTGATTACGTCAACCAGTGGTGCAAGCTGGGACAGTTAGGGTGAAAGACAGTGACTGTCAGCAGATTTAGGAATGGTGGGGGAGAGTTCGTCTTTCCTTGACAGAACATGTTTTTTCGACCTTCTCACTGCCCGTTAGGTTTAAACTCTTGTTACTGTACCTTTAAGACTTCTTTATGTAAATTACCTGCGATATGATTGCCTAAACCTCAGTGTGTTGTTCATAAGTTTCTTAATACTCAATATGTGTTAATGTAAATGTAGATAAAGTTATATACTAATAAGTTCACTTCGTTACCACAGGGTTTAAAAAAAGACAATCGTGACTTTATCCCAAAATGGCCTTACATCTTACAATTGTAGCTTTATTTCATGTAATTGCGACTTTATTTCTTGCAACTGCAACATTATATTTTGTAATTGCAGCTTCATGATTATAGCAAGTCACTATATCTTGCAATTTACATTTTCTTACTTTATATTTCATAATGGTATAGTTTATTACTTGAAATTGTGACTTTATTTTATGCAATTGCAACTTTATTTCTTGTAATTGAAACCTTATGCATTGTAAATGTGACTTTATATTTTCCATAAGTGACTTTATAGCTTAAAATTAATAACTTTATTTATTTTTTGTATTTGTAACTGTGTCTTGAAATTGCAATTTTACAGATCTTTTGTAATTGACTTTGTATCTTGTTACGTTATAGCTTGAAATTACCAACCTGATCTCACGACCAAATCGTTCTGCTAAATCGTACATATTTTACGAATTGGCCAATTCGTATAAATTCGTACGAATGACCTACCCCTTATCCCGCCCCTAAACCTACCCATCACGTGGGTTTAGACAAATCGTACGAATTCATACGAGTGAGGTCGTACGAATTAGACACTTTTTAATCATTCGTTGAATTCGTACGAATTGGTCGTGAGATAGCGTAGGAAATTACAACTTGTTTGTAATTGTTACTTTATAGCTAATTATAACTTTGTTTTCGTAATCGTGGCTTTATATCTTGTAATGTTACTTTATAGCTTAAAATTGTGCATTAATATCTTATAATTGTGACTATTTCTTTTTTTGGATTTCTTGTTTTTTTTGTAGGCTAATTGTGGCTTTATATCTTAAATTGTGAGTTTATTTCACATACTTGGGACTTTATAATTTGCACAGTTTTAAAAATTACAAATTACAACTTTACACATCAAAATAGCTGCTTTGTATCTTCCAATAGTGATTTTATATCTTGAAATTACAACTTTCGAATGTTATGTTTTGTAATTGTGCCTTTATATCTTGTAATGTTACTTAATTTTACTTTTATTGTAACTCCAGTTTTGTTTATTGTAATTGCTGCTTGGCATCTTGCAATATTGACTTATATCTTAAAATTACATCTTGAAATTTGTTTTTGCAATTTGTTTTGAAATTTGCAATTGCCATTTTTTTCTTGGTGATTGTACCTTTGTCTCACAATGAGACTTGCATATCTCACATTTGCAAATTTATATATCACAGAGCAACTTTACACAGCATAATCAGAGTATTTACTTTTTTAAACTTTATCATACAATTACCTCTTCAAGATTTAAATCTGAGGAGGCGGAAACAAGCTTCCATAATAAAAGGTCTGAATGGAACGGGAAGGAAGTTCAGAGCTCTGAAAGTATCTCCTTACAAACAAGCAAGGCAAATCCACATTCAAGCAAGAACAAACCATCTTAGCTTACAACATTTCATTGCCAAGAATTACGACATGCTGCACTAGGTGCTCTTGTTAAATAAACATTGACTTGACTTGAAAATCCAGTTTTCTGTGAAATGTCCACACGCAACATAAAAATCGTAATTAAAAAAAAAAAGTGTTTATAAGTCTACAAACACAATCGCAACCAGACAGTGTCACTGTGCAAGCATTTATTCCTTTGCTCGAAAGAGCAAAAACTGGTGAGGTCACAGTTTTTGGAGACATGAAGGTTTCAGTTACACAATCAGCCTCATCTCTTATCGTACTACATCTTGTGTTTGGGTTTCCACAAGCTACACATCACTGCTGCTTGTGTATCCCCTTTGATTGCCATTCATGCTGCCACAATGGCTGCATCTGCCTGTTTTTGGGGACACAGTGTGTCTTTTGACAACATTCCTAGGAGGAAATCTTAAAACAACACAAAACAATGACATAATCAATATCATCATCATCATCATCATCACCATCATATCTTATACATGCTATACTAAATCAAAGTGCAAACTTTGAAGTGTGGCTTGAGAAAGCGATTGAGCTAAACATTTGTCTGGATTGGTCATTTTGAACAGTTAAAACAAATGTACATGTTAACATTTTTAATGTCAGACAGTATGGAACAGCATTGCAATCAACCAATCAGATTTTAGGATTAGTTGTAGTCAGTTGGACGACCCAGTCATTTCCCACCCATTTTAAGGGTGCCTTATAGACTCAGGGAGAGCTTTGGACATGTGTTTTTTGAGGATGTTGGTTCAGGCTTCCAGAGTAAAATTTGGCTCCTGAAGCAAAACCAGTTAAGAACCAAGTCAGGTGAAACTCTGGGAACTCTTCGTAAGACACCAGGCTAACAAAAGTAAAAGGTATACGTGCTAATTAGACCCTGAACTCAGTAGTTAAACTCTCCACCTCAAAACCAGCTTACGTAACAGCCTCAAAGTTGGCCAACTTCAACCACAGCTGTAATTATTGAATTAGCAGAAAAGTTCAAGAGGTTCCTCAGATTTCAGATCGTTATTTAGCGTTCTGCTGAAATCTAAATCCCAGGCCGGTGTGGTTGTGTGTGTTTCCCTCGGTGATCGTACACACACCTGTGCGAGGGTTTGTTCAGGGAGTTGGCGGAACATTCTGTGTTACCTGGCGAAAGGAATGCTGAACGCATTTTCAAATCCTGCAGTATCTGAATGGCAACAGGTTTTGAGCCTTTGCAACTATGGAATCGCATGCAATGTACTTTTTCTAATTTTTAGCTGATAAATATGGAGCCCCTCTACAGGGATTTCAATGCTGTTCGCAAAACGTTTGCGTTCCCCAAAGAAACTTTTGGAAATAGTGTTGCATACTCAGAAAATATTTGGAAATTCACTCTCAACATTTTTGTGTTCTCTTGTCTTGGAGATATTAACAAACATCACATATTCTTTGCTCTTGCTAACAATCACTTACTTGAGATTTCTAACCTTAAAGTCCCTCTGTAGTCAATCATTTTATCCCTTAAAACTCATTTTTGATCACTAGAATGACATATTTACATTTTTTTTTCTTAAAATAGCCATAAAATATCTTGAATGTTACTTGACACCCTTGCCTCATTTAGTATACGCGGTTCTATGAATATGTAAATGAGACCCGCCTCCACTCACTCACTCACTCTCTCGGAGATCCACTGGTTGACGATCCGACGGAACCCGATCTCACGGCAATTCGTACGAATTTTACGAGGTGGCTAATTCGTAACAATTCGTACGACCTTACTCTATTTTTGCTAAATCGTGCATATTTTGCGAGTTGGCCAATTCGTATGAATACTTACGAATGACCTACCCCTGACCCCGCCCCTAAACTTACCCATTACGTGGGTTTAGACAAATCGTACGAATTCGTACGAGTGAGGTCGTATGAATTAGTCCGAATTAGCCACTTTTTAATCACTCGTACGAATTCGTACGAATTTGTCGTGAGATAGTGTTGTTACACGTTGATCTGGGGTGCGTTTCCCGTACAACTATGTAGTTCGCTGCTTCACTACCATAGGACGATGCATCGCTGGAGAAATCAACTAGCTAGTCACGACTGTTTCCCGAAACCCACTGTCGCAAAGTATCGTTCAACCACGTTGGTTTCGCACGTGGTGGAGTAATAACTACTTTTAATGAAACTGCTTGAGATCCAATTAACGCTAGATTTTGTATATATAAATTACAGACATGTCATCTGAGGACTATTTCTAATTGTTCTCAGTTATTTTGCTTTATTACCAGACTCAATATTTGGCTCGTTCTTACATAGTAGACTACGTTCGCACATGCGCACTCTTCAAATTCGGTACTTAAAATCTTTTGAAAAACGAAAAGACGTAAATTAAATTTTTATGTATTCTAAATAAAAGGCACCGGTTGTACTGAATGTCAGCTTGCTTATTTTGCTCAAGATAAGGATTTATTTCGTCCAAATGTGATGCAATATAGAAACGATGCCTGTAACCACAGGTCGAGAGCTGTCGTTCAAACCACACAACTTTGCGATGCTGTTTGCGAATGTTCGTTGGAACGATGGTTTCGGGAAACACCATCTCGTTAAACTATGCTGATAGCGACGGAACTTGCGACCATAGTTGGCTAACGATGCTTTCGGGAAACGCACCCCTGATTGGTTACAAGGTCGTTTGTGACGTCAGAAAACACCAGCGATTTCAAACCTTTTGTTTGAGACTGTCTTTGGTTCACTGCAGTTTTAAGCAGAAAATACTCAGCAATGCTTTCGACTTATGAATTTACACATGGTTTGTCTTAAAGCATATTAAGAACACTGCGTAGACATGTAAACAACATTAAACACTGGATTTTCACCACAGGAGGACTTTAAAGTAATTATTCTAAATAAAACCAAATAGGCAGCAAAAAGTCTTCAGTGTAAACTTCGATTTTTGCAGACGCACATAATCCTGAGTCTGACTCAAAAGTTCACAGAAAGGGCAGAAATTTGGCCACCCATAGCGACAACTAATACTTCAGCGCCCCACCTAGTATCTGAACCCGCTGCAGGAAATACACGGCCATCAATATAATAAACAAATGTCTGTAAACAAAATTTTCATTCCACATACCGCAATTTGGTCAGTTATGGAAAACAAGTCACTATGTTGTTCTTTCACTGAGAACAGAGACTGTGATTTAGAAATACAGGTAACGCACTGTAAAACAAATATTGTTGGTTTAACTTAAAAAATGAAGTAAACGGGTTGCCTTAAAATGTTAAGTTCATTGAAATGGGATAATTGAGTTAATACAATGAAGAAGATTGATTTAATCTTGAACCACATAAATTATTTAAGCTGATTTGACAAAAGAAAAAGAAATTGTGATTACACGAATATATATATATATATATATATATATATATATATATATATATATATATATATATATATATATTACAGTGTGTTTTTAGTAGCTTTGTGAATTTAGAGCTGAAATATTTTAACTGAATTTGTCAATTTTATAGATTAGGATTGTTATGAGGGTTGCCTACTGTTCAAAAGTTTGAGATTGGTATATAAAAATATATAAAAACTGATAAAAATCATACTGATTACAAAGTTTTGAACAGTTAAATGATTAGGTGAGTGTAAATGACGTATTCTATTGGTCCAAAAGTGATTTCAAGTTCATTCCAGCTAACTTTTATTTGCATTTTATTTACAGTTGATGTGTTATGTTAAGAGCAAGGTCTCACTTGTTGTCTAATATCTCTGCTAATCTGAATTTGTCACAACAAACTTGAAGCGAGTGTTTACATATGCAACAAAATGCTGATAACGATCAGCTCATAAAAACCCGACAACACGAGAAAATCGTGTTTCCATGAGATTTTAAAATGTGCACAGGACATGAACACGGTAGAATTGGGAGAACTAATCATATCTGTCAAAAATAACATGACTAGGTGAAAGTCTCTCACGCACAGTGGCCTTTATTAATGAAATGCTAAAGATGAAGGTGCATTTCTCATTGACAATGAGAAGCAAACATCAGCCAGACGAACAGAAAACCAGTTTGGGTGTACCTGGAGAAGGCAGGTGGTGAGCGAGGTGTTGGCCATGGGTCGTGACAAATGGATGGTTGTGGATGTATTGACGTACTCTCAGCTGAGGCCGGGCCAAGTCTACCCTGATTCCTGTGACGTCAGGTCCGGGACTGGAAACAATGTAGGGAGTGTCGTCCCTCACGTCAAACTAGACATGGAGGGGTGGGGGGTGAACTATAGACAGATATATCAGAAATGCAGCAATAGACTGCAAACATGAAGCACTTGATTGTGGTGCTAATTGGGATTTGGGGTCGGAATGACTCATCAATAGTTACAGACGCATTCAATTGACACTGTTTTCGCGCCACGCATCCATAAACATCTGGGAACAAAGAGGACAATGCGAAAACAGAGCTAGTTGATATCATTTTTGATAATGTGTACGTTTTATTCCGAAATTCAAACACTGTTTTAGCGCTCATAATGTGGCGAGTCAGATTGGAGGGCTCACTCTTCCTCTTTACTACTAGTTACGGCACAACATTAACATGGATGAACATCAGAAGGTATGTTGAAAGAAGCAGTACAACTTACTGAAACAGCGATTCAACCGCGGATAAAAAAGCTTGTAAACAATGTCATGTAACGTTACCTCAGAATAGCCATATTACCTATTTATTATAGGCCTGTTTATACTCTAATACCTTTAAAAGTTATTATTATAAAAACGGCGTTATATGCTGCAGACGAGGAGCGTGGCGGGAGCGAGTGAATGAGACTTATTATTAGCACATTCTCTGAAAGCTAAAATATTTTTTTAAATAGCTTGAATGTAACTCGACACCCTTGCCTCATTTAGTGTGCCGGGTTCTATGAATATGCAAATGAGCTCCGCCTCCACTCACTCATCTCAGAGATCCACTGGTTGACGATCACACGTTGATCTGATAGGTTACAAGGTCGTTTGTGACGTCAGAATCACCAGCGATTTCACACTGTGTTTTTGAAACTGTCTTTGGTTCACTGCAGTTTTTAGCAGAAAATACTCAGCAATGCTGTCGAATTTACACATGGTGTGTCTTAAAACATATTTAAAACACCACATAGACATTTAAACAAATTTAAAAGCTGGATTTTCACCACAGGGGGACTTTTAATGAGCTATTTATTTTCTAATTAAATTTTTTTACATTTTAATCATGGACTAAAACACAACTATGTTGTTTGAAAATGCTTCTAATTCTTTTTTATTGGTCAGTAGCACTTTACAATAAGGTTAACATTAGTTAGCATATACTAACAATAAAAAATATTTTGTATGTTAATTTTTATATGTTAATATTAAATGGACCTGAACATAAATAACTAACAATGAACAGTTTTACAAAGAATATTAACTACTGTAACAAATGTAAATACTGCTTAGAATTAGTTAATGTTAGTTGTTGGATTTAGTAGCATTAATGAGGCTCGACTGTAAAGCGTTACCAATTGTTCTCTATAGTTCTCACTTTAATCTGTTTGAAACATTTGTTTGCTTGATAGATTTTTTGTGTATTGTTTTTTGTATTTATATGTCCCCCCCCCCCCCCCAAATATCATGAGGAAAAACATTATAATACACTATTCTGTGATAAAAGCTTATTAATGAATTTTCAACCTTAATTCAAAAATTATAAAATGTGTTAAAGATTTTGTAAGCAAATTGCATAGTTGTGCTTGGAGTCATTTGTGATAATAATGCAATCAAAAATGACAAATTGTGCCAATATATTTTGACCAGGCTGTTGCAAAACCAGGAGAGAAGCACCAACAGATTACGTTTTAATAAATGCATGGCTTTTTCTGTCAGCTTTTTGTTTTTCTATCAATCTTTGTTTTTGCATAGCAAAATAAAACCTGTAGGTGTAGATTTTGCTGTTTTTATCCAAAGCAACTTATATTTAGACCACTACTGTGTGTGTGTGCGTGCGCATATCAGTCTCACAATGCGCTAAGCAGTCATCAGTCATATCTATATATATATATGTTCTGTCAAAGTAATAGTGTTATGCACTTTTGTTGACCCTTGTGTCACTTAATGCCCAGACTGCACCTGACAACAGACACAAGAATGCATCAAAACTTGAAGAGGACATGAACCGTTGCGGCACTGCCTCACAAGACATAGATACGCTTGTGAAAACAGAAAAAAATGTGCGTGGCAAAAAAAAAAAAATTCCTCAAATGTCTGACAGACATATTGATCACCTGGCATTTGCACATGAGCTTGGTGTTTATTAAGTAATCTGGAAACTGAAACCACTCCTTTAAATGACCTTTATGGGAAAACATAAAACTTATTTTCAAGTTTACGTTAAAGGAGTAGTTCACGTTTAAAACAAAACTTTTGCTGATAATTTACTCACCCCCGAAACGAACGAAACGAACGAATTGACTCAGAAAAAGATTCGTTCATTTTGATGAACGAATTCGAACAGGAGAGTCACGAACGCGCATCACAGAACAGAGCAAGGCCAGCATTTGAGCTTATAAATCTTAAACTTTGTTATTTATTTATTAAATGAGCGATCGTTTCGCTTGATAAGACCCTTATTCATCGTCTGGAATCATTTAAAGCCCTTTGAACAGTTTGCACTGAAACTGTCGTTTGGACCTTGAACCGTTTGGTTCCCATTGAAGTCCATTATATGGAGAAAATCCTGGAATGTTTTCATCAAAAACCTTAATTTCTCTTCGACTGAAGAAAGAAAGACATGGACATCATGGATGACATGGGGGTGAGTAAATTATCAGCAAAAGTTTTTTTTTTTTTTTTTTTAAGTGAACTACTCCTTTTATACGGTTAAGAACAAAACTGACACAAAACGCTCTCCGTCCACAATATCATTTTCAAGTCCAAAAGATTCTCATCCACACTGAAATGTCAAAAAACACTAAAACCGACAAAAAGTAATAAAACTCATTTAGATGATATAGAGAAACGAAACTTGATAAAGTTCTCATGCCATTCTCCATTGATGCGTCCAGTTCACACTCAATCCCCAATCCACCATGTCTAAAACGCAATTTCCCTCATGTTTTGATGCAAAACATTTTGTGTATCGGGACTAGTGTAGAAGAGGCCAATAACGATGCAAATGTTCAGATTTTGTAGTGAAGACTGTACAATGTGTGTCTACACAAATAAACTAACACTGAAACCATGTGATAACTAGTCCCAGTTTCCCTTAAACGTTGGAAGGAAAGGTTGACAGTTGGAGGCGTATATGGAGGACGTCCATGGCCCCATTCTGGACAATCTTGCGTAACTGCTGTTTGCTGTTGGTTTGGACCCCTTCATTTACATGGGGGCCTCTATCTTTCTCTAAATGAAAATGACAGGAACCCCACTGTGGGTTCTAGATGGAGCCGTAACCCCAGAGACGGGGCAACATCATTAGGGGGCCAACCAAATCCCAAACTACCAACCATTTCTCCTTGTATCAACCATGCACATCATCCATCCAGTAATGAGGCGTTTCGTCTGCTGGCTTGGCACCGTTACCGCAGTCGATTCTCCAACAGTTGATGTAACTGGAGATGGTGGTCGTAAGGTCCATAACCGGAGCAACAGTAGTGATCGGTGTATGACAGGCATCCGTCTGGACGGGCCGAGTAATGAGAGAGCTCTGTGCACATGGTGATAAAGCCTTCGTGCTAATGACAGACTCCAGCTTTAATCTACCACTCTCACCTGTAAGAGAAGCTCGCTGAAACCCAAGAACTCACATGCAGCCATCCACGTGAGGTTTACATCTGATGGTAAAGATAGATTTCTTATGCCATCATGTAATCTGTCAAAAGTACCAATTTTAAGACTTTTTGGGAAACAATTTAAATTATTAGAGATAATTACTTAAAATTGTATTTTAAATGCCGTAAAAATGGCATCAACTACTATACTCACAATCCAGACGCTAGGACATTGTCATTCGCCGTTGTCAACACAATTGAAATTGAATACTTCGCTATAGTATGAGAACAGAAGAGTACAATGTCTAAATGCTTATATAACAACATGGTAACACTTTACAATAAGGTTCGTTAGTTAACTACATTAGTTAATATGAACTGCACATATACAGCATTTCTTGATGTTCATTTCAACATTTACTATTTTATTTTGTTATCTTGTTATCATTAGTTCATGTACCGTGAACTAACGGAAACAAACAATGAACAGCTGTATTTTTATTAACTAACGTTAACAAAGATGAATAAATACAGTAAGAAATGTATTACGCATTATTAGTTCATGTTAGTTAATACATAATGTTAACTAACGAACCTTATCGTAAAGTGTTACCAACAACATTAAAGCTCAGGGAAAGAAGGAGGCGGAACCGGCAAATAGTAAACGTCACTTTAATCACAAAATATGCATAAACAACTTAACGAAAGTGAAGCACAAACTAAAACAAAACAACATAAAGTCCAGGCGCCAGATTCACGAAACGTTCTTAAGATTAAATTATTTTTAACTGAACTTATGAACTTACTTTTTTGTATATATTCTAGCCATTGTGGGAGCAGAAATTCATCAAATTATGGAGAACAGTGTCATGAACTATGTAACATGTTGTGTGGCTGAGCACACTTTAAAAAATAATCATGATTTTAACTGTAAAAACTGTTAATTGGTTAAAAGAAAGTTTCCGTACTATATACGGTAAATAACTGTGATATGATTTTACTGTAAAATACCAACCCGATCTCACGACCAAATCGTACGAATTCGACGAATGATTAAAAAGTGGCTAATTCGTAACAATTCATACGACCTCACTCGTACGAATTAATACGATTTTGCTAAATCGTACATATTTTACGAATTGGCCAATTCGTATGAATTCGTACGAATGACCTACCCCTTACCCCGCCCCTAAACTTAACCATCACGTGGGTTTAGACAAATCGTACAAATTAGTACGAGTGAGGTCGTACGAATTAGTACGAATTAGACACTTTTTAATCATGCGTCGAATTCGTACGAATTGGTCGTGAGATAGTGTTGAAAATACCATTAAATTTACAGTTTTTGAAAGTGAAAAAGAACAACTCATTGTATAATTTACAGTGAATAACCGTAAATTGACATTCCCACAATTCCCTCTGTGACACATTTTATGTATTTTTGTTGAAATAACTATTGTTCCTCATAGTTTTCTTGCTATTTTTTTTCTAATCAGTAATGTACGTTAAGGTTTTATGTTAAATCTAATGTTGTTAAAATAATGTGTAAATTTGCATTGCAAATTTCAGTGTGTTACCATGATGTTGTTTAATGTTTGTGTGAATGACACTGTGCAGCTTCTTTATAAGTATTAACCTTCCAATGGACTCCTGTGATTACTCCTGTGACTCATCAGTGCAGGGATGTTTGCTGTTCCTCAGTGTACAATGGTACAAAACAGATATCAATTTTTCAAAAGGTTAGTAAATTAACATTTTATCAGAAATGAAATGCGGTTTATTACTGTAAATTTTAAGTCTGTAAATCAGTTAATGTTCCTACCATATTTTTTACGGTAAAGTTCTGGCAACTCAACGCGTTCTCATCCCAAGGTGTCATATACGACACTTTTGCCAAAGCGTAGACATCCAAAACACATGGCACCCTGTAGCGTCAATATAACATGCTTCGGTTATGGGTAGGTTTAGGTGTGGGGTAGTGTTAGGGTTAGACCACTAGGAGGCGCCTTCTGCCCCATATATATATATGCGTCTCATTTGACGCTAAAGGGTGCCATGTGTGTTGGATGTCTACGCATTGGCAAAAGCACCGTATATGACGCCTTGGGATGAGAACAGGCTCTGCAACCACAGCTTCCGTTTTTTTACAAGTAAAAAATACGATTTTATTTTTTACAGTGTATGTTTAGATGGCAACAATGAACTAAAAATGGAAACTTTTTTCTTTTTCATTTTTCGTGTTTGCTGCGTACAGACGACAACGTTATCAAAACGATCAGTGAAAACTACAAAAAACGCTGTATTATTCATACCAGGCCAGTAGGTGGAGATATCACTTTGTAAAGAAACATTACACGCCTATAGACTGACACGCGATACATGGCATCAACGTTTCACAAATTATGTGAAATTATATTATTATATTAGACTAATTATATTACACGATAACAGTATCGTTTTTCCCCAAAACGCCGCTGTAGTGTAAATTAACGACCAAACCGCATAAAAAGCTTTACATTTTTATTTGAAAACTTTGTGATGAAAACAGACCCTCAAAGAGCCAATTCAAGTTCTTGAATACCAATAAATTATGCCAAATTGTGCCGATCTGTTGTATCTTTCACAGCCTAAATGATTTTTGATGTTCAGCCCTCATGCACCAACTCATTTGATCAAAAATGGAATAAAATTTTCTAAAATATTGTTAAAGTTTCATTGTAAAAAATAATCATGATTTTAACGGTAAAAGACCGTTGTTACAGTGAAAGACTGTTAATTGGTTATCAGAAAGTTTCTGCACTACAGTATATGCGGTAAATAACTGTGATAGATCCCATGGCACATTTAATGTAATTTTACTGTAAAATACTGTTAAATTTACAGTTTTTGAAATTGAAAAAGAACAACTCGTTGTATAATTTACAGTGAAAAAACGTAAATTGACATTACAAATAATTCCCTGTGTGACACTTAACATTTTATGTATTTTTGTTGAAATAACTGTTTCCTCATAGTATGTCAGATAATGAAATACCGTTTATTACTGTCAATTTTAAGTTAAGTTTGTAAAACCAACAACGTTGCTACCGTATTTTTGATGGCAAACAGCTTTTTTACCGTAAAAAACACGGTTTTATCTTTTACAGTGTGGTTTTATATTTGTAACAGAAATTATGGAAGCTTTTGTGATGCAATTGTGATTTTATCTCAAAATTCTAAGTAAAAAAATGTCAGAATTGCATATTATTATTATTATTGTTCCATGGCGGAAACAAGCTTGAAAAAGGAAATGAACTTGTCACTGGAAATTTGCCACTTTTGCAGCTTTTAATTGTGTGGCACATTTGGCAGGTAAACATATAAAGAAAAACATGGACACAGTTGCACTACATTTCCCAGATTGTAATGAATTTCCCAGAGCTATTTTCCGTCGTGCATTTCATTTATTTGTGTCCTTGAGCAGCACACGCCAAACACTAAAACTTCGACCGCACAATAACATCTCAATCACCATTTAGCAACTTTGTCACTTCCAAACTGTCAAAACAGGAAGACGACAATTCCTTTTCACACGCCGTAACCCTGAGCATTCATTGACAGCCTACGACGACATTGTTTAAAACAACTTTAATATCTCTCCAAACGCCTCATTCCTCTGTCAGTGAGGGAATTCACTCATACACAATTAAAAGATTAGGCTGCGTGCCAAAGCGGGGAACACAAGGTGACAGCGCATGAATCACACTGTCCGCCCTGAGGATGTTTGTTATCCGCATCGAGAGCTACTAAAAAGACTGAGATGAGAGAAGTTTGAGTTTGAGCCATTACGGTTAATCCGCATGTTCAGTCAAACTCACGCACCCCCGCCCACAGCCTCATCTGACTCGATCAAGCCCCGCCCCCATATCAGCCACACCCTCCAAACCTCAGCTTTAGTAAAGTCACCATGAAATCAAAGTTGACAGCTCATGTTTGTTATTGCAGTGTTTATTCTGAATGATTTATCCATTCGTTTCGATATTGTTTTGTAATGTATGTGCCTCATAATCTCGGATCAGAATAACGTCCCCTCCCTCTATCAGCTCATCTCTTCTCTGATGACGAGGGTGGGGCAACCTGTCAATCACATCAGATCCACCAATCACAGCAAACCACCACCTTCAAATCAATTCCCGACCGACAAAATAAAGCCCCGCCCTACATTTCTTCTTGTTCCAGAAGTGTTTCACTCAGAGATACATCACAATAGGGAAGAAAAAAACTAGCGCAACTCATTTCATGCCGACTTTAACACCAAAATAAAAGAGTGGTAGAAATGACAGGCTATGGATTTGGCGACTGAAGGATTTTTTCAATCGCTTTCAGAAAGCAACTTTTTCAACATTTCAGTGAAGGAGATTGATTTAATCATCAGAAACTCAAAATATCGTGTTATCTGAACTATATATATATATATTTAAATGATTTGACAAAAGAAAAAAAATTTGAGATTACAAATCGTGAAAATATATTTTTTACAGTGTAAAAAAAATAAAAAGTATTGTTTTATTGACCACTTACAATAAAAAAACTACATCCCGTAAAACAAAAACAAAAAAACTACTAAGAAACTGTTTAGCTAGCTACTGCCTTTGCCAGTTTGCTAGTCATTTATACAGTAGTTTTAACAATACAAAAATCTAAATCAACTTTTATTTGAATAAAAAATAATAACTAAATCAACCAATACATTGGGTTACACTAACAAAAGTACTTTATAAGAGGTGGAAATAGACCCTGAAATTTCACCTTTTGCAGCGTATAATGCATTATAAAAACATTTATTCTTGCTTATAATCGCGTAGTTTTTTTTACCCCATTGTAATTAGCTTGTTTTCATAAATAATTGCTAGTCACACAACTTTATAATAGCTGACTTTGTAATAGTCTGTAGTGTCTTCAAAGAGTAAAATATATTAAAGCAGATGATCATTTCATGTGTAATATTGTGTTTAAAAAAATAAAGTTGTATTAATGAATCAAGTATCATAATTTATTATATCTGTGGTTGCATGTTTTGTTAAATGTTAATTTCTAGCTTCTTTTTTTTTAATAAATGTTCTGCGGTGTGAAACCTCTCAAATTTTAATTATGTTATAATGAATATACATGCAGCTTTTATGACCTTAAATTAAATTAGAGTCTAATATTTGTATTCGTAAAAATGTGTTTGTTGCATTGAAGGACAGTTTAAAATGAAATAGGGAATGTAAATGTGCTTTTTTAGAAATAGTAATATACGGGACACACTCATATGTCGTAATATACACACTGTAAAAAAAAAATTATTGTTGGTTTAACTTAAAAAAGTAAGTAACCTGGTTGCCTTAAAATTTTAAGTTAATTGAAATGAAAAAAGTGAGTTAATACAATGAAGGAGAATGATTAAATCATCAGAAACTCAAAATTATATGTTATCTGAACTAAATAAATTATATAAGTTGATTTGACAAAAGAAAAACATTTGTGATTACTAATCATGAAAATATTTATATATATATATATATATATATATATATATATATATATATATATATATATATATATATTTGCAGTGCATTTATTAATATTATGCATTTTTAAGGTCAGACTTTAGTTTAGGCTCCAATTCTCACTATAAACTATCTATTAACTCAATAAACGCATAAACACTGTTTATTAATAGTTAAGTTGTTAAGTTTAGGTATCGTTGGATTAAGGGATGTAGAATATGATCATGCAGAATTCAATTCAATTCAAAAACTTTATTGTCTATCCCCACAGGGTTGCCTTTAGACAAAGGCTCAACAAACAATATAACAACAACAACACATAACATCAATTTTTAAAACCTACACAATTCTTATGAAGAACACAGGCATTAATATGTACTTTATAAGTACTAATAAACAGCTGCCATATGCATGCTAATAAACTGCCAGTTAATAGTGAGAATTGGTCCCTAAACTATTTAATTAGTGAAAATATGCAAATGTCCACATTGTTTACATATTATACATGTAAAATACAGCCGGATTCCAAATATTATCTGGTGTTTTGCTATGAGGTAATGTTTTCCAGATATAACTGGTGTCCTTGGTGGCGTCCAGCTCTGCAGATTAACTCCACTTGTCTATCAGTAAGGTCTGCTGATCACATATTGAACCTGCACCCTCAATTATTCATACGGGGATGTATTTTGAAAATTCGAACTGGCCCAATCGGTGTCAAATTCAAAATTTGTTCCTCTTGCATAATTGATGGTCCAGAGCTGCTGGGGTAATGAGAGCAAATGAGCAGAGTAACGACTCGAAGTAATCCGAAAACAACACATTATAATCACATGAGCAACGAATACACACTCAGGAAAAAATACATTTTACAAGAAAATACTATTTCAGTTTTTTTCTACTTCGAAATTTCAATGTGTCGCACATTATTTGTGAAATTGTATAGGAAAGTCAATCCTACACCGATTTTTTTTTTCAGTGTACACTCTAAAATAAGTTTTTAAGGTTGAAAATTAAACGGTTATTGAAGTTTGTTTACAGGAAATATTATTTCAGTCTTTCTACTTCAAAGTTGTATGTTTAATTTTGGTGTTTCTTAACACTTTTGTTTTTGTAATAGAGTGCAACAGTCGCTTCCGGGAGATTTTGAACAATAAATTATAAACCTGTCAATTGATGGTATTTGCTTCAGTTGAAGCCGTCAGCCTACATAATTTCAGCCTATTTTTAAAATAATTGTATTTACTGCCAGAGTTTGTGGTGAAAAACTACATTACCCATGATGCTGTACAAAAATTCCACCAATCAGAGTCACAATGAGCAAAAAATTGCCAAAAGGATCTTGTTAGCTCCGCCGACTTCCATGAAGCACTCTCCTCACGCTCTCAAAATATTTAAATATTTTAATATTTATGCATATATTGAAATAAACTTAAAAATATTGTTTTTATATACACTCACCTAAAAGATTATTAGGAACACCTGTTCAATTTCTCATCAACCAATCACATGGCAGTTGCTTCAGTGCATTTAGGGGTGTGGTCCTGATCAAGACAATCTCCTGAACTCCAAACTGAGTGTCAGAATGGGAAAGAAAGGTGATTTAAGAAATTTTGAGCATGGCATGGTTGTTTTTCATGCACAACCATTTCTAGGGTTTACAAAGAATGCTGATGACGATCCCACGTTTGCTTTTTGTTTTTACCTGGAAATAACGAGAAAGTTCAAGGTTATAAAGGTGTTATTATACTTATGTTATTTACTTATATCCATAACACAACACAATGAAACATTTTATAATATATTATAAAGGAATATATGAGGGTTTATAAAGGGATTATTGCTGTTTTTCTAAGAGTATATAAACATTTTTACTGTATAAAAAACAACTTTTTTGTCATTTCACTATATGATATCAGTGTTCACATGAACAGATGCCGAACTATAAAATGAACGAATCCGTCGCTCAAAGTTCAAAAGACAATTGAGATAAAAGATATTTTCATTCCGAAGGTTTTCTGCATTGATTTGGAAATTGCTGTGAAATTGGCCTGACCGAAGACTCCAAAGGGAGAGGAGTTGTTTATATGAATAAAGAGATGAATGATTGTGTATTTTAATCAGTGGCCAAAGCAGAAACCATTCAGTCATTTTCAAGGCATGACCGGGAACAAAAGGCACTATTTTCTGTGCCAGTAAAGGTAAAATCAAAACCCTTTATGCGATACCTTTTACTTTCACAAAGAGATACAGCTCCAAAGAATCGACTCAGATCATTTCAAAAACCAATGAAACCAATGAAAATGTCAGATTTTTCTACTCCGGTGAAGAATCCTCAAGGTTGGTTTATTTTTGAAAGTCAGGTTCAGTTGGACATCTCACTGTTATTGATCAGAAAGATCACAAATAGACTTTTTTATTGTCTAAAAAAATCAATTTTCCTCAAAATATAGGTCATTTAATGGATTTGAAATATTAAGTATACACTCTAAAAATTGCTGGGTTGTTTTAACCCAACTTTGGGTCAAATATGGAACCCAGCCATTGGGTTACATTTTTTAATTACATTTTCAACCCAACATTTGGGTTTGTCCATGTTTTATCCATGTTTTGGGTTAAAACAACCCAGAATTTTAGAATATATATATATATATATATATATAACTAACATTTATTTAGTGATCAAATGTAACACTCTTATGTAAATATGATAATATTTCGTAATTATCATTTAAATCTGACCATCTTAAATCGTGGCATTTTAGGAGACACAACAAGTGAATAGGGAAATAAATTATATTTCAATATTCTTATGAAATTTTAGATATTATTATGAAATTCGTGCCAATTGCTGCTCCTATTATTACGTTTTTTTTCATTACATGTTACCCCAAGAAAACACTATAAAATGGGAAATATCAAATCATTCTGTTATATCTTTCATAACATGGTTGAACAATTGTGATTTAAAAAGAAAAACTTAGTTTTTGTCCAATTAATGTCCATTCATGTCTTTTTATTCTATGTTTTTTTGTTTTGTTATTATCCTACGGAGGACATAGCACAACGAATTAATAAAATATCATTATTTCTTTTTTTTTTTTTTTTTTTTTTACAATTTTTCAGGGTTTTCAGTGAATTTAATTGACTAAGCTTTGACTATATTTAGCAGGCATACAGTCTAGAGAGAGGGCTGGAAAGTTCATTTAAAGTTAGCCATGAGGAACCGGTACAGTAGCCCATAGTCTTTCTTCCCGTAGTCATTAAACAGGGGAGACAGGCTCGGCCGCAGTAAACGGGTCTATTGTGTGTGTCGGCGAGCGATGGCTGTGATAGGCTTGAGCGTGCTGACGGGCTCCTGCGGGAACAGCTGGCAGGTGGAGTGTTGTGGGGCCCGGCGCGGCCCCGGGTCCCTCTCCCAGCACAAAGAGTCCACGTCTCTGTTCCTCAAGCAGACTCGGTTGCACTGAGACAAAGACTGACAAAAGATAAGTGTAATTACCTCTTCAGCCAAGTGCTCACAAACTATCTCTCTCCTGACAGACGTTGAAGATGAGTTTGAATGAGACTGTGTGAGTGAGTGTGTGTGAGGGAAGTCTCTGTCCCAATCAACATGTGTGTGTGTTCTGAGAGACACGGCAATTGGTCGCTGGATCATTTCTTTAGTTCCACATGTAAGGAAGGTCAATACTAATATATTGGATTCCAACAGGATGCCACGTTTCGCATAACGTACAGAAATAAATCATTATCAAGCATTTCAAAAGTCTGAACTGATTGGTAGTTCATAAAAAGTCAAATATAATTACATTACCGCTGAAAAGTTTGGACACACATGACTGAGTTTCACTGCACCGTTTGATTTCATGTCTTACTTTTATATTTCAAGAAAGTTTTAGAGACTAAAAAGGCTATTGAATGGTTTCCCCACAAAACTAAATTAATAAATAGATGAGTTCAAAAATCATCCCACGATTCATCTGAGACAAGGAGTGTCTACTAGAAGCTAGAATATTAAAGATCTCTTTCAAGAAAACACTTTTACTTAACTGTACTTCTAAAATGTGAAAGTGTGTCATATGGAAGCTTTCTGCCGCGTAATACAAAATGTGAACTTTTTGACCTCATAATTGGTTGTGAGTTTATTATTACGCAATTCTGACTTTATTCACGCAATTGCGAGTTATAAAGTTGCAGGATATAAACTTGCAACTGTGAGAAAATAGTCAAACAAATAGTTACATTTTCTTGATATTGCAACTATTTGATTAATTAATGAAAAGTTAAAGGAGTAGTTCACTTTTAAAAAAAACTTCTGCTGATAATTTACTCACCCCCATGTCATCCAAGATGTCCATGTCTTTCTTTCTTCAGTCGAAAAGAAATTAAGGTTTTTTATGAAAACATTCCAGGATTTTCTCCATATAATGGACTTCAATGGGAACCAAGCGGTTCAAGGTCCAAAAGACAGTTTCAGTACAAACTGTTCAAAGGGGTTCAAAAGTGTTTCATCAAAATGAACAAATCTTTTTTCGAATCAACTCGTTCATTTCGTTCGCTGAATGAACAAAATGACATGAAAAAAGATTTGTTCATTTTGATAAACGAGTTTGAACAGGAGAGTCAGGAACGCTCATCACAGAACAGATTTTATTCGTCGTCTGGAATCGTTTAAAGCCCTTTGAACAGTTTGCACTGAAACTGTCTTTTGGACCTTGAACCGTTTGGTTCCCATTGAAGTCCATTACATGGAGAAAAATCCTGGAATGTTTTCATCAAAAACCTTAATTTCTTTCCAACTGAAGAAAGAAAGACATGGACATCTTGGATGACATGGGGGTGAGTAAATTATCAGCAAAAGTCTTTTTAAAAACTACTCCTTTAAGCTTATGTATTGTATTGTTTTATAAATGTATGTAATGTCATTTAAATAGATGTAACAAATGTTATTTATTGCATTATTTTGTGTGTGTGTGTGTGTGTGTGTGTGTGTGTGTGTACATGATACAGGGAGACGTTCAAGTCATTCACAATGCGTTACAGTCTCAACATCAAGTCATTTACACTGTAAAAATGAATATGCTTTATCTAATCAAAAAAAATTGTGGCAACAGATTACAAGCAATATTATGAATTAAACTTAACAAATTAGAATTGAGTAATAATTAATCAAATTAATTCCTTAAAAGTTAACAATTTAAAATGAGTAAAACTTACAACAACAACCAAAAAAAAAAACATAAATTGAAGTCACCATTATGGTGATCGGTGTTTGTTTTAGGTTTTTTTTTTTAAATGACAGTTTTCTCCTTCATTGATTCTGCTTGTTAACATCAGGTGTCTTCAATGTTGGCAATATAAAATAAAGAGTTCTTAGTTAATCTTTGACGTCTGTCTGTTAGTGAGATATGTTTGCTACATTTTTTGGTGTAAACTTTACTCATTTTAAATGGTTAACTCAATTTTTTTAATTGGTTTAAAACCAAACTCGCTCCTCAGACAAAATAAAACATTTATATCATTTAGAAGTCTTCTTACAGGGTCTGCTATAGAGGAGGAATCCGAAATAACACATGGCCTCCTGGAAACATCACACATTCCCTGCCTTCTGGAGGGCAACAATATCTTCATCACTTAAAAAAAAACAAATTTTATTGAGCGATTCCCGGCTTAGTGGGCACTTGGCCTCTAGAAACAAACGCCATTTTAGAGGCTTTGACTCCTTCCAAAGAATATTTATTTACAGACCCCCTTTGTCGGGTCCCACAAACACCTCCTCAGTGGGCAAAAGTTGGCTCGATGGCTGAGAATATGGTGAAACTTTCCAAACAGGTCAAGTAGACACTAATGCCATGTGCATACAGCTAACTCATTTACTATTCCGGTTATTGGTGTGAGGCTGGCTCGCTCTTCTGCCATCTGCCTGGCCGGGGGTAAGTGTGTGAGATAAACTGTTGATTGAGCGCGGGGTAAATGGCCGACTGGCACAGGACAGCGGGCACATGGGTCACCTCGACAGATTGGACTGGGGCCGTCTGGTTCTTCTCTTATTCCAGGCCATAAATACCAGGATGGGTTAGGATTGTTTACTATCACTCTTACTTGATTTCCCACTATCTTTGTGTAAAAAATGGCGGGATTATGTTAGACAGTTGCTTGTTCGGAATAGCTTGTCTCATTGCTCAGAGTGTCGATTGAAGGTTGTGTCGACACGAAGGCCGTGGCAAGTCTTGCAGCTGTCACTTTGTTCTTGAGGGGGCCGAGAAAAAGGAGCAGCAGGCCTCGTCTCAAGAACATTAGCCCAAAGGGAATAAATCAAGCAAGCCAAACAATACCACTGCCCATTAATGTCACCAACGGCGCTTCCTCGCAGTCATAAACCCTATGCCAGTCCACATTCGCAGGACCAAACGGCCAGAACATATGTTTGTAGAGATGCCGTGGTGACAACCAACTCTTTAACGTATTAACGTATCCCTACACAACTTTAAAATCCATTCTACCTGTCTGATATGTCATCATCCGATATCCGGGCGAATGTGACAAAAATGACAAGTTTTGCAAAAAATCAGCTTACATCAGAAAGTGACTTAAACGTTGGATGATTTGTGTGTGTAAACACCCGAATAAGTTGGGTTTATGTGTTGAAGGTGCTGCTGATAAGGGCGAGAGGGATTTCTGCAATCTTTGGATTAGATCCTGCATGAGCTTTTGCTCTTTGATGTGGGACGTACGTCTGACTCAAGTGTAGGTTTCCAATGAGACAAGGGACGAGGCCAAAAGTGGGCTCTAATCTTACACATTCCTCTAAAAATGGCAGAAAAACATACTGCTGCTAAGTGATATCTATATCAGGGTTGTTTTTATCAAGGCTGGGGATGATGGTCACTAAGCTAGTAAACAAAGGGGAGGGTTGGTGTGGTCTGGTGTGCACTTCCAGGTGGGCAAAACTAATGCCGCAAGATTCCTCAGCATCTTCTCCGAAGCACCAGAGAAATCCTCTTTGCTCTTAGTCCTAAAGCACCTTGCAAAGTCGAGGTGGCTTGCAACGGATTGTCTTAATCTGTCCTTTTTGTAAAGAAAAGGGTAAGCCAGGCAGAATGTCAGTCTGTATCAGTCAAAAACCAATTGGTTACAAGGATTTTTTTTTTTTTTTTTTACGAAGTAGTTGCAACGAACTTTTTTGAAAACCCTTAACATGCTGACACCAAAGCACAGCACAAACGCATACAGCCCAGGTAATTTAATGTGTAATCATATGTGTGATTAATCCCCATGTTATGAGGAGGCCAATGCAATTTTTGTGGCCCATCCAGAGGTCAGATATCTTTTCTGCTGCACTCAGGGCTTTCAAAGAGGCTTAGTGGTATGTAAATGAGAATGCTGTGGCTCTAAAGCACAGCCAGTTGCATTAGATTAGACGTTAAAAATTGTCCCCCTATCTGAGTGGCTTAGGCTGGTGGTCGAAAACTCATTACGCCGATCAAATCCGAGACAAGGAGCGAGTCATTTCTCAGGTGCTTAAAAATCACACTACGTACAATTTTATCCCACAGTTCCACTGCTTATCGGGCGAGTGTGAGCTGCTCGCCAGGTGGACTTGGCCTTGCTAACATTTCCTCTTGTGTCCGAGTTTTTTAAGAAGCCAATTACTCCTGCCATGGCAAAACACGAGAAGACATAATGTAGAAAGACATTTAAAAAAGAATGTAATACGTTTTCAGCATGCAATTACAGTTAGCAGTAGTTGGTTTCTGAAATCTATGAAAGTTTAAGGTTAGTTTCTCCTATCCCAGATGAATGTGCGGAGACACCTCCAGGTATTCAAGTCATAGGTCGATCCCCCCCCCCCCTTAAAGTGAAAACATTGTGGCTCTGTAATATCTATGAAAACCATGCACACTAAAACTACCAAGCATATATCCAGTACCTTTCCACTTGTGAAACTGATATTATGACAACTATTTTTTGTCAAGGGTACCACCACATCAGTAAAGCTCAAGTACCCCTTCATTGACACCTAAACTGCATTGGTCTTAAAAAATGAAAGTGCAAGTTGGTCACTACAAAAAAAAAAAAAAAAAGTCAAGACATTGGGTCTCATTCGTGAAACATGAGCAGAACGAATTTTTGTGTAAATTGTGTGTAAAGTGGTTCTGGCGTAAATTTTCGGATTCATTAAAATGTTTGTATTTTCCAAATGTTAGTAAATCTACACCTGCTCCCAGCCACGCGTAAATGGTGCGTTTAGCATCCGAACGTTTTGCTCACTAATAAGGCTGCATTTTAATTCACTTTAATCGGGTACATATTTAAACAGCATTTTAAAAAAAATATTATATAGTAATTACATACGTTTTTTTCTTTTTACTTTTATTATGAGAGCCTAATAGCAGATCTGGTGATCGATGGCGGTCCTCCAGTTTAAATACGATTTTTCCGAAGTGAAATTCGTTGGGGTTTTTTTTCTTTCTTGCAGTCAAGCTTAACGTTGAACCATTTTCTTCTCACTTCTGGGACTGTTCGATTGACAGATGAAACTCCATTAACTGCTTCTGTATGCTGCCAAGCTTCCTTTTTTAGGACTTTATACGCCACTATGTACGCTTGAACATAAAATGTGGCGTTTTGAATGAACTTCTGATAATAAAACTTCAATTTCTGCATCCGAGAAATCTTTCTTTTTCATTTGCATTCATGTTATTATATGCCTATACATAGATGTCAGTTGCATATAATGGGCGGGATTTATGGTATTTGAGAATGAACGTGCAAGCGCATCCTATTTACACACACACATTTCACTATCACATCTGACGTTTACGAAGTATTTGTGAATCAGGAGAAGAGTTTTCGGGAAGGTCTATTTACGCGCAAATCACTCTCATATTTACTCGTATATTTACAAATGTTTCATGAATGAGACACATTATTTTTAATTACAAATAACTTACAAAATGTAAACCTGGATAAGTTGGTAAAACTCCAAAAAAAGAAGGAAACCCAGGCGGCAACATAGTGGCGGCCCAGATCCGGGCCACATCTTGAATCCACATGTTCCAGATGTGGCCCGGATCTGGGGCACATCTGGGTCACTATGTTGCTGTGTGGGAATCATTTACGTCAACAATTGTGAGTTAAGAAATTCAAAGTTTAAGCAGAACTGGCAGATTCTTATTCTGTACATATACATATTAATTGCGCTTAACTTAAAATAAATTATCATGCAATAGCTACTTAAATATTTTTAGTAGTGAGAACTTGGCTAGCTTTGACTACACTATAAAAATATTGTTGGTTTAATTTAAAAAATGAAGTAACCGGATTGCCTTACAATTTTAAGTTCATTGAAATGGAAAAATTGAGTTAATACAATGAAGGAGATTGATTTAATATTCAGAAACTTAAAATATTATGTTATCTGAACTACATAAATTATTTAAGTTGATTTGACAAAAAATATATATATTTTTTTTTACAGTGTTGCCACTCTAAGTCAGTAAATGCTAACTTGCCAATTGGTAACACAATGCTGTGATAGCAATTGGTGAATGAGTACGGCAATAAAGAACATTTAACATATATCTGTTCTCAAACACTAGTTTTCCCACTTAACATTTATGTAACTAAAAAAAACATTACATAACTATTGATTTTAGCATTCCTTTTGATTGCTATAGCAAAAAAAAAACTTTAGTTGAAATAAAGTCGTTATTTTTGTTTGTTTTTGCGCACAAAAAGTATTCTCATCGATTGATAAAGATAAAATTGAGCCACTAAAGTCACTTGGACTATTTTTACGATGTCTTTAATAACTTTTTGAGGCTGGCAAGTTTCAATTCCTCAAGAAGCCTATGGACTAGGAGGAGTGATCCAGCTCTCAGATTTCATCAAAAATATCTTAATTTATGTTCCGAAGATGAACGAAGGTCTTACAGGGTTGGAACAACATGAGGGTGAGTAATAAATAAATACTGACAGAATTTTCATGTTTGGGTGAACTAACCCTTTAAAACAATAAAACAATTCAGATCACTTAAAACTTGGTTTTGTGAACTCAAAAGAAAAAAGAAAGTTCTAAATACTTGTAAAGTTCATTTGATTTAACTAATTTGTTTAATTTAAGTTTACCCTACTCAAAAAAATTAGGGTTACAATGCCAAATCAGAATCAGAACTTGCCAAAGGCTGGGAATCGATTATAGCTGGGTTATAACTGTACCTGTCAATGTATTCAGTGTGTAAACACACGTTGCTAGGTGCATTCCTCTTCAAGTTAACCCTAACTCTTGAGTTTACCCTTACAAACAGCCAATGACCAACATTACCTTTTCCTTTTCGTATTGCAGAATAATTTAGAAGAGAACTGGGAAAAACTTGTCTCAAATCAGGTGCAGATATTTTTTTTTATCCTTAGAGGCTTAGGTGAGACTTGCTTCCTGTTGACGGGCCGGTTCAGGCGGCCGGGGGCTGAGCAGGAGGGGGTGGAGGTAGTGAAGCGTGCAGAGGTGCAGTTCCCTCAGGCAGCTGCACAGAGACTTACTCTGGACCACACAGAGAGATGCCAATCTAGTTTCCCTTCCAATCCCTCCACTGATCTAGGGTTAAACTGAAGATAAATGCATCTAGCGATAACGCACAAGGTTTACGCAGGGGACGGAATGCTGGTGTTACCCAACAAAGTGAAGAGGCATGCTAGTTTTTAAAAATAAATCCCCTGGGAATCGTGGCTGCTGAATCATATAGGACAGAATTTGACATAAGGTCATCTACTCGAGCATGGACTGCTTTGGAAAGACGGTACCTTGGCAAGCAACCAGGTCTAAAAATACCACCGAAAGGCAGCATCTTTTAGCACAGTGCAATCGCAAGGTACTTGGTGTTACACAGGCTGTAGCAAAGCCACGAGTGGGCTGAAATTAATCTTTGTGGCCAAAAAAAAAAAAAAAAGCGTTTGCCTTCTCAATTTTAATGCTTGGAATTTGCAAGAGGTTTTATGCCTTTGAAGAGGCTCAAGATTTATTTAATTCCATTAGTGGATATAGTGTCCAGGCCTGTAGAAATGGTAGAGTCTGGGCTGATTAGGGTTTGACTGTTGGGGGGCAGGTCTGGATGGGGTATGGGTAGGGCAGATCGAGGGCTGCTTGCCTGTCAGAGCTGAAAGTTTTGCACGGCTAAGTGCACCTAACAGAAGCGGGAGGTTAACCCTGTTGACAGGTGGGAGCAATCAGAGCAGAGCGGCTCTAATCCAGCTAGACCTTCACCAACCCACACACGCAGAAACACTTATTGGGAACTCTTGTTCCACAAGAAAAAGTGCCAATTCCACAGCCAAACTAGGCAGTCATAGCTCTTTGAGTCATGTCTTGATGATCATAGTTTCTAGATGAGTGCACATGAACACCACTTCAATGTAATTACCAGTGGGAAACTCAGGACGTCATGGGGAAGCACATTGTTATTGGTCAAAATTAAGTTTTCATTGTAAATATCCAGACTGTACAATGGATTTTTCATTTGGATGTTCTTGTACATTTTGTGCAGGCTTTCCTTTCCCATCACTTTCCATAGAAGTCTGGCTTATTCTAACCCAATTTTTGGTAAAATATGGACCAACCGAAATGTTGGGTTAAAAATGTTATTTAAACATTCAACCCAACAGCTAAGTTTGTCCATATTTCACCCAAAGTTGGGTTTTTTAGAGTGTAAGTAGAAAAGTAGACGGTAGATTTTTTTTTTCTGCACAAGAGAACCCAACAGATTGCAAATCCAATCAATCAAAGCAGGGTCAACTCTCAAATACACACCGACACGCAGAGGGCAGTCTTCAACTCCTCACCAGCGGGCTTTTATCACACAATCGTGTTGTTTCCTCAGGTGCTACTGCAGGTTGGCCCGTGCATGCCTGCAGCTCTATCGTCTTCAGACGTTCCCTGCAAATGTGAGGTCTTTGATCTACCTACCTTTGAGTTTGAGGTAAGGTGGCTCTACCGTATCCTGGCTGCATGTTCCAAACAAACACCTTCAGAGTCACTGCAGAAAATGAGCAGAAACAGAGACGCCCAGAAAGAAGATGTTTATCGGCCTCCCCCATGAAGACTGCCACTCAAATCAGGTGGCAATCAAGACAGAACTCCAGCAATCATTGACGAGAATGAAAGTCATTACAGAGTTTTGAGTGGAATGTAATATGTGATTATCAAATAGCTGCGATTTACAGTTCTGTGAGAGATTATGTGTTGGGTTGGAAAGGTAGTGTGTTGAATTGCCCCAATGGACAGAATTCTTCTACTGGTGGTGTGCGACTAAAAAAAAAATCAGTTTTGTTAACAATCGATGGAAAGCAAAGTAACAGCACTTGGACTTGATGCCTTTTTTTTTTCAAATACACTCTTAGAGTGTGTGAGAGGGGTAGAATGGCTTGTCACTGGGCTGTACCCTCAAGGGGACAGATTTTGTACCCAAAATCTAATGTTAACAATTTAAGAGCCAAGAGCCCAACTAAAGCAAACACTGATCACCACAATGGTGACTTAAAATTAGATTTTCTCCATTAGTGATTCTGCTTGTTAACATCGGGTGTCTTCAATAATGGTCAATCATCACTCAATGAATCACTTAATGAGCTCATGAACTTTAACACTCTTGAATGTTAATTTAATTAACGTTAATTAAACGGTCATATTTGACCATTTTAACACTTGAGTTTGGAGCCATATTTAACACTGGATTTTTTTTTACAGATTTTGTACCCTTGGCATAGGGTACATATTTAACACAGTCTCATCCCAAGACATCATATAACTGACGTCTTGGGACATCTTTTGACCATACGTCAACATCCGCCGTTTTAGGGTACCCTTTAACGTCGGTTAGATGACGTTATCGGACCCTAACCCTACCCCACACCTAAACCTACCCCATCACCTAACTGACGTTAAAGGTAAAGCGTCAGTTGTACGTTAAAGGGTACCCTAAAAAGGCGGATGTTGACGTATGGTCAAAAGATGTCCCAAGACGTCAGTTATATGATGTCTTGGGATGAGACTGTGTTAAATATGTACCCTATGCCAAGGGTACAAAATCTGTACCCTTGAAAGATGCTATTGTCTCTCATTTAGAAATACATTTTGATAGAATCTTTGTATATATTTTAAGAAAATCATATTTTATATATCCGTCCACTGAGTTCCCTTGGGGACCCCTGATTGAAAACCTTGGATCTGGCCCAACCCGAGAGGCCTGGAAGCCGAAAGGAAGCGAGACATCAAATGGCAAAGCAGCAGATAATAGCGAGAACTGGCTCACGGCCTCCACCCCTGTATGTCTAGGTCACTCATTCACGCACAATCGCAAACAAGCAAACTATTTGTCAAAGCAGCCCAGGGCTTTGAGCAGCAAGGATTCCCATAGTAAAAGTGTACACACACGCCTATTGTGCTATCTTTGTCATTTCTAGAAGCAGGCAGCTGCATCTATTTCCTTTATAACTTTCACCCTTCTCACCTGGGTGGGCCCTGTCTGGATCCTCTGTTTGGATTAGGGCGACGATTAACGAAACAAAAACACATTAAACCAGAATCGAGTGGCAATTGTTCACCCTGGTCGATTCACAGAGCGCACTTCCTTTTCATGTTCTTTTGGTGAACCCGCCAAACAAACAGGTAGTCTGCATAGAGGTAAGGTAACGTCAGGATTTAAGCTGCGTCTCTCACTATGAGTATTGTATGTTTACTGCAGTCGATTGTGGGCTTTCCTGTCTGGCTATGCTATTTTGCGCTGCAAGCTACGGGAGCGGCAACTGCTGTGCTTGGACAAATCACATTTCATCACTTAGAATTTTCAATTATTGTTGGGTATTGTTTGGCTTCGAGACAGAACGTTTTTTTAAGAATGGAGAGCATTCATAAGAGAGGATGTGGAATATCCTCTAACAAACAAGGGTTTCCTCCCTTCCAGGACAAAATTGGTTAGAAGGAAATGTCTTCGTACTGTACACAGTGTTGGCATTTGATAAATAATGTCTAAATATTACCCTAATCTTGTTTTTCTCGTTTGAATCAGGGCCGTGTCTGGCAACACCATTGCCCCTGCCCCTGTTATGAGTGGGGTGTGCTAAGGTCCTTTGTGATACAGCTTACCCATTGGGTCATTGGGGACTGTGTAGTATTTTAGTCACAGGAATGCTTTGAAATGTTACTTTTGACCTAAATATCCGTTATTCAAAGTGCACCAAATTTGTAAACATCCAGGGGTGCGTTTCCCGTACAACAACGTAGTTCGCTGCTTCACTTCCATAGGACGATGCATCATTGGAGAAATCAACTAGCTAGTCACGACTGTTTCCCGAAACCCACTGTCGCAAAGTATCGTTCAACCACGTTGGTTTCGCACGTGGTGAGTAATAACTACTTCTAATGAAACTGTTTGAGATCCAATTAACGCTAGATTTTTTTAATATAAATCGCAGACATGTCATCTGAGGACTATTTCTAAATGTTCTCACTTGTTTTGCTTTATTACCAGACTCAATATTTGGCTCATTCTTCCACAGTAGACTACGTTCGCCAGGCCAGGACACATCAAGTCATCGGACAACATTTTTGAGCGTCGGTTGGCTTTCATTGAACAGTTCTAGAAATAACTATTTTGTTTCTAAAGGCCCGTACACACCGGGACGAATATCGGCACACGTTATTCACCAGAATATTTTAACGCATTTTTTGTGTTAACACCCAAGCGATTTTCGCTGACGATGAGCCGAGTGAACATGCAACTTCATTCCCTGACATTAGATGGCGCCCATTTGCTCTGCAATACCACTTCATGTCAGTTTTCTTTTATCAAGATGTTAGTAGTCGCTGTCACGTTTGTCATATAGTTCTTTATGTTCCAACACCAACGAGACCAGCAGCTCTACATTCATCTTGCCTCGTCTAATTTCTTCCTGGCAGTGTGGACGGCGACGCTACTTGGCGTATATCTTCTTCGCCGTTACGTATATGTGTGCTCGGCAAGACCGTTTTGTGTTTGAGCGCCCCAAGTTGTGTTTTACTGTAACTTCAGAAGCTCCAAACACGTGAGCAAAAGTGCCAATCTCATTGGTCGGATAGTTTTTGACGCGAAAAACTTACCCGAGGCGTTTTTTTTTTTAAATTACGCTTTTATGCGTGGCGTTTTCCGCGTCGGTGTGCACACTCACATTGGCGCCCTTTGTTTAGCGGGCGAAATTCGTCCCGGAGTGAACAGGCCTTTAGTGTGAAGAATATTTAAAAAGTCTAAAGAACCTTTTTTTTTTACTACAAAGAACCATTTGTGCAATGAAGGGTTCTATGCATGTTAAAGATTATTCATGGAACCAAAAAATGGCAATAAATAACCTTTATTTGTGTACGTTATTAAGATTTACCAATGCGGCTGTAGGGGTACACAAGTTAAAAACACTGACTTAGTACACAACCATTCATTATGCTGAGAGCAAGTTGATGTTTTTGATGTTGATCTGCTCAGGGTTAAGAAGTTCCTGTCTGGAATTCGTCACTCAGTCAAAACATTAGCATCCAATTTGCTTCGCACCTCAAGACATGCACTTTTCAGGACGTCAGGGGGAGTGGTGAGACTTTTCAAAACACACAATGTAAGGCTTAAATCGGTATCCTTTCCAACAACTACAGCACACCTGTTCACAGAGAGCGACGGTGAGACACAGGAAGAAGAGTTCTCACACTTGTAATCATTCACGTTTCACCTATGTTTATCAAAAAGCCGTGCCATTCTGCTTCCTTTCTGAAGCTTAAGCTGTGTAAATGATACGTCTTTGCGTGGTGTGGTTCCTAAAGAAGACGGTGAAGAGGATTTTGTCTCTTCATGTAATCTCAACACCGGCTATCACAGAAAGATCAACACATTGAGATTTGTTTGCTCGGGCTAAACCGAAAACTAGCCACAGCACAACCCGATGCTGAACAAGAACACACAAACACATGAGCCAAACAAGTCAGAGCTTGCTGTAGGGGGAATGTTTGTGAAAGACAGGAGCATTACGGGTTTATCTAAGGTGTGGTCTACCTTAAGCATTGGTAATTACTCAGGATACAACAGCTGGGGACTGCCAGGGCCGCACGGCTTTCGCTTAACCATTGAATGGCATATGGGCACACATCAAAACACTGGGGTTGGGAGGATGTTTTTTCTTTCCTGTGCAGCAGCCTCTTTTGTCAAAGAACACTGGAGGCAAAAATAGCTGGTTTCTTATTGCAACTTCAAATGCAGCCAGAGTAAAATAACCTAATGAAAACTTGCCACTGTAAAAATAGTTATCATAGGGATGTCAAAAGTTGAAACCAAACAAAAAAGTAACTCTAAAAAGTATCTCTAGTACCATACACGACAATAACCAAATGTTGTCTAACAGTTTCAATGTAAAATTACAAATTTATTACAATAATGAGGGTTAGTGTCACAGTTCTTAACATCCAAAGATGAAGATGAGTCAAGAAATCCCAAAATTAATGTCTTTCAATAAGAAAATAAATTCAGATAATACAGCTCAGCGTAAAAAAACGTGTCTACACACAAACAATAACCAACCATGTCCTGAGGAAACAAAGAGCTTAAGTGTACAATGCTAACAAACTAAAATACTAAAAGGTGTGAACATCAAATGAACTGCCATAATAATTAAAGAGAGCAGGAAACTAGAACAAAGACCACAGGAAATGAATTAAATCAAACTAAAAAAAAACTATGAACAAAAAACTGACAGTTGCTGAAAGACAAAAGGACATTTATTTCATGCCTCATCATTTTACTCACATTTACACAGGTGTGATCAAAAACGTTCATTTTGGACCCTAAACATATGATAAAACACATCTTACCAAACACCCCTAACCGCCTATAAAGACACACAGTTCCTCTAATCAAGTACTATAGGAACTGTTTTATATTTGGTTAGCAAATAACATTTCATGCGCTTCAACACAACAACATCTGCCATAGATCTGCTGTTACTTTTGACAAAAAAGATACGTAATTTTACCATTGTATGATCAAATTTTGATAACTCTTTCATTTCATGATTATTAAAGAATACACCCAGCTACAATGGGTTGAAAGTGGCACAGAAGGTGCAGTTTGCGTGCTCTCTAGTCATTGAGACCATTGTTGGGTATTTTGAAGGTAATAGAGCTAACCCACAAACAATGAATTGACCTAAAAATATCACTTACGTCCTTTCAAAGAAGATCTGCCAAATTAGGTTTGATGATTTGTTTATCCATTTGGAATCCAAACCTTTCTTCTTTCAAATTTCCTTATTTTTCCCCTTTTTATGTTGGGTTGATCATGGTACAGTATCACTGAATTAAACAGAATATATATATATATATATATATATGTGTGTGTGGTCTGTTTAATGCAACTAGATTGAGCTGGATGTAGCAGCCAAGCTGGTGTTCGGCTGGTTTTAGCTGGTTGGTCGGCTGTACTCCCAGCCTGACTATCTAAAAAAGTGGCTGAAACCTCTCTAAAACCTCTAAAAACCTCTAAAGCCTGCTAAACCAGCTGTGGCCAGGCAACTGGCTTATGGCTGATTTTAAAGGTTTGATTTTTCAGCATACTGTTATCCCTGACGATCAAAATAATTGTTTTGAGTTGGGCAAACTTAAATTAAACTAGTTAGTTCAGTCAAATTAACCTTTATGAGTATTTAGCACTTTCTGTTTCTTTCATGTTCACTTAACTGATACATTTTAAGTAAACTGAACTGTTTCATTGTTTTGAGTTTAATGAAATTATTTCTTTTAAGTTTAACTGAAATAGGCTGGGATTTCTATTTCCCAGCATGCTTTGCCCATGACACTCGAAAGGGAGAGTAAATGCTAAACTTAAGTATAATATAATGTTGTTTTATTTATTTATTTATTTATTTATTTATTTTTTTGTGCAAGATTAATGTTAAATGGGATATTTAGTAGTGATTCATATTGTGTTATGCTAATTTAGAAGAATTTCTGTTAATTATGATTTTAGGAGAGTTACCATCATGGTGACAAGTAGTGCACTTATACAACAAGTGCTATACCATGCTATAGTTAACATGTTAGCAAGTTAGCATTAATTGAACTGGATTGTTATAGCTAGCTAAAATAAAAAGCTGCAAGTTCTGGTTACTTAAACTTTGAATTTCAACTGATTGCCTTACATTTCTTGAGTTTTGCCAACTTATTCAGGTTTACAGAGATTGCTGAATAAAAGTAGTAATTTCTTTTCAAAAAGAATAATAACAATCTTTTCTGACCCCAAACCTTTAAACGGCAGTGTATATGAATGTACATGACCCTCCCTCTTCACTCTTTTGTCTGTGGAGAAATGTAAGATGACGTGGGAGTAAACAAGCTTAGACTGCACATTACTAATAGTCATAAGTTCTTGTAATTAACGATAAGCATTAGCATAAGCTCAGGCTGGGATGTTAAAGTCTCGCAGGTTCTGTTTGATTTGGGCCGCAGCTAAACTTCAAACTGCTCCATTAGAAAAAGAGTGTGCAAACAAACAAATAATTGTGAGGTGGTAATGACTGCGCTCTCAGCGGAGACACGGGCAGCCCGGTGATCCCGCAGCGCCTTGCAACAGTGTAATTAGATTATTCATATCACCGTCCTGTGCTAACCTGATTAGCACACATGCTACCTCTCCTGCCTGTCTGCTAATGCCTAGGTGACTAGTTAACATCCCACCAGTTCATAATAAGCTTGTGCTTGGGTTAGCCTATTAGCGCTAAAGCATGGTATTAGCAGGCTATGATCTGTTTGTCCATCAGTGTTAGCGCTGGCAGCCGCTCGTTGGCACTAAACAGGCTAGCGTGACAAACAACAGAACGGCAGAAACGTAAACCCTTCATTAGTATTCAGCTAATCCAACACTGCATGCTGGAATAACAGCACATATTAGCTCGATCAGACACCTCTGAACTAGGGTCATTATAGAGGTATATTAGCACTTAGCTTGTAAATAGGATGCAAGTAAGATTAAAACATACACTTAAAGTGGCAATCGCAGAGTGTCTAAGCTTGCGTGGAGGTGCTGTCATATGGTGTTTATTTCCATGAATGTCATGGTACATTTAGTCATCCCAGCTAAGATGATGTTCATGTTCTTGGTTATGTGAACTTTAATATTTGATCATTCTTTATGAGACTTTTACTTTTGTATGTCCTCTAGATGTTCTGAAACACTTAGTAACATTTAAAAACATTAAAGTATTTCAGAAAAAAAAACACTTCATGATTGCGTTCAGTGAAAAATCAAAAACATCCTTAAAACAGGATGAATTTACTGAAGATCTGAAACTTTCATTATATACTTATATGATAATACATGTTGTATGACTCCACTGGCAAATTGTTTGGTAACACTTTACATGAAGCCTTTATATAATGCATTATAAAAGTATTTTTAATGACGTGTAGAGAATCTCATGGAATGAGTAATTGTAGAGTTGTAATATAGGCTATTATAATGTTTGTCAGTTCATTGTTACACTTTTAGAAAGTATAATGCAACAACCGATTTCAGATATAACCTAAGGCATTTATAACTTGATTTATGTAAAGATATAATAGATTATGAAATAGGTTTTAAAAAGTTTTTAAAGTTTTTATATATTTTTTAATATACATAATGGATTCAAGTAAAGTGTTAACTGTTTTAAAGGGGTCATGAACTGGCTTTTTAAATTGTATTATATTGTTGTCTGAGGTCAACTTATGACGTTCGCTTGGTTTTTGCATTCAAAAACATCAAAATGAATAAGTAATCGGCTATTTTCTACCCTAGTTTTGAGCCTAGATGGAAAACGCTCGGTTTTTATGGGTGTCTCGCATTGAAGACTTGGAAGTAAACGCCCACTGCTGTGAGTGGATAACGGTTTTGCATATTATAATGAGTTTCAACTCACCCGTCGGTGCACTTGGGGGAAATTGTTTTGAAAACGTCCAATGTTGTAAAATGGCAACTGGAATGATTCGCCCATATATATTCGACACAGAGTTCTTACAGAGTCAACCCACCGTTCTTTACTCTTAATCGCTCTGCAAATCCAGTCTTGTTTACAAAACAATCCTCAGTGAAATGAAGCGAACAGACGACGATGTTTTACCCTCATCAGCTGGAACGTCATTAAAAATAAAGTTTATCCATGCAGTCCTATTGGAATCGGTGGGCAGGGCTAAACCGTTGATCTTCTTCCTCGGGGTTGGTGTTTTATCCTCTTTGACGTCATAGTTCCCCACTTTGAAAAATGAGTCGTTTGCTGAGCCTGGTGTCAATAAAAGCTTTTATTGGACTAACAAGGATGTTTCCAGTTCTGAAACTTATAGGATGTTCTTATAATATCATCTTAAATTTCAAAAGCTCAAGGAAATTTTGATTTCTTAGTTCATCCCCCCTCTAAGCATAAACTTTACAATGTTTTGTGATATGTATGCTAATACAAAAAAACAATGTATGAGCAACATGATCAGAAATATCAAGCAATACTATACCTGAAAAGTGAAATCAAAAATATGTTGTATAAACTGTAGCAGAAGTCTGTGTTTCTGCAAAGGGAGCTGTTTGTTCTCCTTCAGAATGGGAGCGAGCGAATGCCCTCCTCCTCTCCTGCCGCAGAGGCCCAAGAAATCAAATGTTTACGTCACGCCTGCCCTTCATAACTTTGTCTCTTCAGAAGGAGACTCACTCAGGGGAGGACCAGCCGGACTGGGAGTTTAGATTAAAGAGACAGTGTCTCAGAGCTGAGGGAGGAGGACACACATGAAACTTAAAGACACACACGGAATCTCAATGAGGGTTGACAAACGGCCTACTCTTGGCTTTCATGGCTATGAGGTACGGTGTAAACATTGTTTACTAATGAGGACATATAATTTCTTGTTTTTTTGTTTTGTTTTAGAAAACCACACATAAAATGTCTTTACAACCATGTACCGTCACTGCCTGATATGTACTATAAAAACTATATATGATAATACATGTGGCCAAAAAATGTCCAGTTCACAAAACCGCCCAATATATTTACAAGACCATTACATTTTTGTATTACTTTTATTTAGCAAGGACATTTTAAATTGATCAAAAGTGAAGATTCACGATGCAACAAAAGTTTTCTATTTGGAATCAATAAATCCTGAAAAAATGAAGGTTTTCACAAAAATATTAACTGCTGTCAACATTAACATTAATCACAAATGTTTATTGAGCATCAAATCAGCATATTAGAATGATTTGTTTGAGAAATTATTCTGAAAAAAATCAGCTTTGATCTCAGGAATAAATTACATTTTCACATATATGCACACAGCTGTTTAAATTGTACCAAAATTTCATAATATTTGAATGTTTTTCTCCCATTATTCTCAGTGGAGACCTTGATTTCAATTGATTTCCCTTACTGTAATGCATTATATTATTATTGTATACATATTATAAAGTATATATATATATATATAAGATGACAGTTACATTGATTCTTAATCAAATAAGGACTGAGTAATATTAATTAACTACATGTACTTATTATACAGTTACGGTTAAGGTTTGATTTAGGGTTAGTTACTTGTAATTATTGATAATTTACTGTTATTACCTTAGTATTTACATGTAGTAATGTGTAAATACGTCACCTTAAAATAAAGTTACAGATTTGCGCACTAAAATTCCCCAAACCACTAGCACAGTGTTATATATTTTGCTTACTAATTATCCAACAATGTTTAAATCTAGATAAATTTGCAATTTTAACCAGTGTAGCAACCCGTGTCATTGCCTGTCAATGACGTCATACCCGCGTTACCCTCGATTTCCGCTTTACTGCCGTATAAACCATGGAGACACAGCGAGTCTCATGAAAAAGATGCAGAAGTAGTAGTTGTAGCATCTAGCACACACTTGTTTCCTTGTCCTAAACAGGCCGAGTTTTTAGCAAACCTGTTATTTTCGCAGTTTGCATCGCTAATGGTGCGAAAACAGTTTTAAACTTCAAAAAAGAGTCTAACAACGCCCACATTTCTGTTTTCCCCAAGCAAGCTTTTTTTATCATTTAAATATATGGCCACTTACAGCTCATCTAGAACAACAGTAAAAAAGTCGCTTCACTCCTGAGTCTCCTGCACAGTTTGATCAATGTCTTTTGTCCATGCTAGAATTTCACTTTAGTAATAAACGCTGACTCCTGCGAGCGAGCAGCTCTCCCGCCACCCGAGCCTGTCTCGCTCGAGAGTGCCTGAGAACCAAACCAGAGGATTTAGTTTCTCCTCTGCTGTCTGTAATTTTGTTTTGATATCCACCTGCTGTCACCACTCTTGTGCATCATCCTTTACATGTGCCGTGGAAGTGTGGGGTGGGGGATAATGGCTCCCCCAACTGCATGTAAATACAACCACCACAATGAAAAGACGAGAATGGGGAGAGAGGGAAAAAAGAAGAAGCGCAATTTGCCTGAACAGAACCACAAGTGCCTTTCTATTGAATAATACATTCTCCACCCCAGAGTGCCCATTTGCTTCCCGAGCTTTCTCGTTATTACGAGAAGAAAACATTAGGGCTCTTGGATGTGGGCTCGGGCCGGCCCGGGATTGCAGGAGCTGCTCCGGCTTCAGTGCGCGAGCGTTACTCTGTCTCCAGGGACCGGCAGCTGAGAGGATTAAATGGATGGCATATCAGTGCAAAATTCAGATCAAAAGGCTAAGTTGGGCCAGTTAAAGGGTTGTGGCCCTGAAGACCAAAGGGATTTCAAAGCCTCCTCGTTTAACAGAAACCCTTTTTTTTCGTATCGGCAGCCACCCATCGTGTTGGATGTTGGAGCACGTAAATGGTCATATAGAACGAGCTTTGTTTTAGGCTTTGTGGATATACGTGCTGAGGCGAGTCTGTTACCATCGGCCTCTAGTTCTCTCGGGACACGCCAGAGATCAAGTGCACATCCGAGAGGCTCACGGTCGGCCAGTTTTAGAGTTTGCATTATTCCGAAAGTAAATCAATATAAGATATTGTAATATACATACACTATATTTAATATAGTAATAGTTACCATGTAATAGAGTAGTAATTATCATATAATATAGAGGTTTTAGGGTATTTGAGAACAAATAACGGTAGATTTTTAAATATTTTCCGAAGAAAATGTTAGAAAATATAAATATAAATTCTAAAATAGAAATCGAATAGTTACACGATTACATGCCGATAAACACGAACCCCCATGAACAATAGAACATTATTAATAGTCAAAGTTGACT
Source organism: Pimephales promelas (assembly GCF_016745375.1). Next base: position 1,423,262 of record NW_024121366.1, on the reverse strand, counting down.
ATACAAACACTACAAATTATTCTTGTGTTGTAAAAGGAATTATATATATTTATTACACGACTCTCTGGAATACTTGATTCTGATTGGTCAATCGCACCATCCAGCAGTGTGTTATTCCGGTAAAAGCTGATAACTCGAGCTCATCCGGGAAACTGAAGTCAGCGATATATGCTTGCTATAGGGACAGTTTTTCATTTAGTGAGCTAACAAAATATTAAAACTCAAATCAAATCATTTTCTGTACAATTATTTATTTATGGACTCGCTCCCTGTTGTTTCATACAAACGCAGTTGCTGCCATTTTGCAACGATTGTTGTGTACACTGTAATTGATTGTAAGACAGCAAATAATTTTAGGATAAGATTTTAAAACAGTTCCATCTCATATCAATATCTTTTATCCCTATAATTATTTATGAGGTGAAATACCATGTAATAAGTTGAACGACTCTAGAGTGTCCATTAAATTTCCATCTAGTTTGAACTTGCCACTTTCTAGCAATTGTTTCTCCATGGATAACAACCGACTGAATGCACATTATATATATATATATATATATATATATATATATATATACTGAGAGATTGATTTAATTAGGTTGCAGTCAAGACAGTGGCATTGCTTTAGTCCCGGGCCACAGTGCATGTTGTTGGACAGGTCTGACCTGCAGGTCACCTACTAATCCTCATGTTAATGCCAACGACAGGAAGTGAGAGCAGTTTTTTTAAGGGCTTTTCACTGCTTTCCTCTGTTTGCAGTACTTGGAACGATTTAAACTACTTCCTCTGTGGGACACAATGACACAAGGCTGTTCAGCCTGACTGAACCTTGGCTTAAACGCACACATTCAGGCCTCGGCCAGCTAGCGGCTCCTAGTACTCCAAACAGAGGCTTATTTTTTAGACTGGGATTTTGTTCCACTTCATCATTTTGATTCATTGATGTTTCATTTTTGTACTAAACCTTTTTTTATTATTACAACACAACTTTTGTAATACAAACGTGAACCTGAATAGTATATCATTAATTATACTTCAGCACTTTAGCACATTTCAACTGTCAATTCATTATTTAATTAATTTCATTTTAAATATATACCCTAAATGAAGCCTTGGTGTGTAAATGCAATTTCTTTTGAAGTAATATTCTCATTAGTGTTCAAAGTAATATTCTCATTAGTGTCCCCCTTAAATTGATTTCCAGGGCATTTTTCCCTTTATAAACCTTAAATGTAGGTGTCATCTTTCGTGCCAAATTCGTAAATTTGATCAATAAATTTAATTAGAATGATAAATATTGTTACACTATATTGTTACCAATTCAATAGAAATGCAGAACCTGATTTCACCAAGTACAGCATGATCCTGGATTGACATCTTGGTTGGTCCTGAAAAAACATTCCAATCAACCAATTAGGGGGATTCGAGGGAAATTTTACAATTTCTCTCAAGTTGAGGCCCACACCCCAGGTTACGTTCTCCTACATCAGTGTTATTCACCTGTCCTTTCCCTCTGGTTAAAACAGTCTCATCCCAAGACGTCAAATAACTGATGCTTTTTTGACCATACGCCAACATCCATTTTAGGGTACCCTTTAAAGATCCTGGGGCGTCATCCAACTGACGCTTTACCTTTAACGTCAGTTAGATGACACGGGTAGGATTAGGTCTGGGGTTAGGGTTAGATAGTGTCATCTAACTGATGTTAAAGGGTATGTCTGGTTGTAGGGATAAGTTATGGGTAGGGATATAGTTAGGATTAAACAGACAGATTGGGATTTTCGGACAGATATGTTGCTCCAGGATCAACAAAATAGGTTGACCCAGGAATACGTCAGGAACTCAGGAAACACAGAAGCTTGTCATTTACATGTATTTAGATGTATGACAATTTACGAGTAAATGGTTCAACTCAATGTCATGTGAAAATGAAGCTATTTTACGAGTTGATGAATTCACATAATTTCATTTACAGTTTTTATGGAAAATTGTAAGCATGAAGGTCCAACTTTAGCAGCTCATACAAAAACATACGGATGTTGCTTAAAATAGTTACATGTTTGTTTGAATTTGCATAAAGTAGTTACGTGTTTGTATGAATTTGCATAAAGTAGTTCCGTGTTAGAATTCGCATAAAATCTTTACGTGTTTGTATGAATTTGCATAAAATATTTACGTGTTTGTATGAATTTACAAATAATAGTTACGTGTTTGAATCTGCATAAAACAGTTACGTGTTTGTATGAATTTGCCTAAAAAGGTTAAGTGTTTGAATTTGCATAAAAGAGTTACGTGTTTGAATTTGCATAAAATAGATACGTGTTTGTTTGAATTTGCATAAAATATTTACGTGTTTGTATGCATTTGCATAAATTGTTACGTTTGAATTTGCATAAAATAATTACGTGTTTGAATTTGCATAAAATATTTATGTGTTTGTATGAATTTGCCTAAAATAGTTATGTGTTTGAATTTGCATAAAATACTTAAGTGTTTGTATGAATTTGCCTAAAATAGTTGTGTTTGAATTTGCATAAAATATTTATGTTTAAATTTACATAAAATAGTTACATGTTTGAATTTGCATAAAATAGTTAAGTGTTTGAATGTGTATAAAATAGTTAAGTGTTTGTATGAATTTGCATAAAATAGTTAAGTGTTTGAATTTGCAAAAAAATAGTTAAGTGTTTGAATTTGTATAAAACAGTTAAGTGTTTGTATGAATTTGCTTAAAATAGTTATAGTAAGCATGAATGTCCACCCCTAAAAAATACCACAAAAAATCTTTAAAAAAACACTTATTTTACGGATTTTTGTACAAATTTCGGCAAATTGCAAAAATTGTGTTGAATTCCTATTAGAATGTGTTGGAATAGTTCCTGGCTCACTCTGAACTACAAACAGGAGTCATGATTTAAAAAAAAACAGTGAATACACTAACATGTTAAATTGACAACACTAGTATATATTGTCAATTTAAGAAATAAAACTCTATATTTAGCACTGCGGAGCTCATTGAATAGACATGGCAGACGTATTTCTTTAAAAGCTGGAACGCTGAAATGAAATCAGTTGAAATAACAATCTTCTATCTAATCTCTCTCCCCAGATCCTTGAGTACGGCACAAACCTCATCACCGCTGATTCTGGACTTGTTTCAGTGTTGGATTAAAATGTTTATCAATTATCAGTCCCATCAGGATGAGCACTCCTTTCGCTCTCCCGCTAATTGAATCATTGAATAATTTCTGCTTCCTCAGGGATGCAGTCGTTTGCAAACAGCGCCGTTCTGTTTCCTCCAGAGGCTTCTCGATTGCCAGATATGTTTATTAATTTCCCGACCCCTGGTGTTTGGAGGCTGCACAGAGAACTGTCACACACATCTCACCGGGAGATCTCTCTATTACAAATAAACGGGAACACGGGAGAGGGAATTATGAAAAATTAAGAGCTCCCCCACTGAGAAAATGTGTTACAACCTTGAATGGGGGGAGAAGTGTGGAAAAGAGGTCGGGGGTGAAGACATGACAAAACAAATGCTGTTATTGAATTGTCACGAGCAAGACAGTGTTGTGACTGTGAATGGAGGCGTTCAGAGGAGCTGAAAACACACGACTTACACTCGTTTACTGACAGATCTGTCTGTCTATCTATCTGTCTATCTGTCTGTCTGTCTGTCTGTCTGTCTGTCTGTCTGTCTCTCTGTCTGTCTATCTAACTGCCTGTCTATCTGTCTATCTATCTATCTATCTATCTATCTATCTATCTATCTATCTATCTATCTATCTATCTATCTATCTCTATCTATCTATCTATCTGCCTGCCTGTCTGTCTGTCTGTCTGTCTATCTATCTATCTATCTATCTATCTATCTATCTATCTATCTATCTATCTATCTATCTATCTATCTATCTATCTATCTATCTATCTATCTATCTATCTGTCTATCTATCTCTCTGTCTTTCAGAGGTCATGCAGAGATGTATGAAAGTCATGTATAAACCACTGAACTCTTCTGAAAGTACAGCACTTCTTAATGAATAATCACCAGTGTACTTTGTAGTAAAACCTATATCTACCCTGTTCGCAAGTCTCATTATTCAAACCTCATGACTCAGAAAACTCCAGGGCTAAATCAGCTGTGACCGCTGCACTGGTGACCATGAGGGTGATGAAGATGATGATGATGAAGATGATGACAACGCTACTTAGATGAGGAATGTATCCCAGCAATCAAAGCTCTCAGTGGAGTGTGGTGAGACTGTCAGCACGGGGTTATTGGACTGAGTATTGGACTGTGTGACACAAGCCAATGGAGCTCGGAGCTTAGGTGGACAATGTGCCACTATACTCCTTCAGCTCAGAACTGGAACTGTTGTAATTACAACCAACAGACCTCAGATCAGTTCAAGAGGTGCTAACACACTTCAAGTGATGTCCAGCATGTTTCCAGATTCTGTAAAGAAGATATATATCTGTCTTCAGGAACCAGCGTCTCTACATCAGTTAACCACATTTGTAATTTCTTAATTGTCAAATATGATTTTTTTCTTCTTCCAAAAGTCACCTTTACCTGTCCCAAATGTCATTAACCCTTAGGGGTCTGATGTGTTCTCTGGGTCCTGGAGGTGTTCTGACATTTGTGCTTTTTTCTGTTACTTGGCTAAATTATTATTACACTGTATTCAGCACAAACTCTGCTACATTAATATGTCAGCAGCATGTATGTAAAATTTTACAAATTGACAATGGCTTTACTGAAACTTTAGATCCTTAATTTATTGTTATTGTTTTTTCATTTCTAAAAATATTCGTGCCTGTGTGTTTAAATGACAGCACTGTATAAAACACTGACCTGCACATAAAGAACGCCAGGTGATCCGAGAAAAAGAGAAAGTGGGAGAGAGAATATATGTGTGCTGAAAAAAAAAAAACTTTTACCCACAAGCCATTCAGCTAACAGTGTATGAGAGAGAAGATCACTGGTTTAAGATGGAAGTGGGCGCTGGGTGCTGCAAGGACTCAGATATGTAATTTTGAGGCAAAAGCCGAGTAATAGGGAGAGTGTCTCACATCACAAACCTCCTATCGCGAGGCTGTGAAATTTGCAGCCTCTGTGTCTTGGATCCAATTCATCACTGTTCTAGGATGTCCTGTAGATACATTCTTCAATTATTTTTCCCTCTTTAATGTGCCAACAGTAAATCAATATTTAGTCAACCAATGTAATTGCTCCTCCTGAAATAAAACACATTCGATAATATGAAAAAAAAAATCAAAGAGGAGATAAATTTTCCTCAGGCCTTTTGAAAATTTGCATTTTTCTTTACTGTACACTTAGGGCAGCTTCTATGATTTGACACAACAGTTACAGCTGCTGAATCTGGGTTTTGGAGAGGCACACAGGCATCTGAGAATGGAAGATCCAGTTATATTCTGGTTTAAACAACATCGTTGCTTTAGATTTGACAGCTTAATGCATCTCAGTGGATAAAATCTATTCAATGGTTGTTAGTACAAGCCGTGCAATTGTGAATTTAAAAGATTGACACACTGGAAAACACTGACACACTGTGTTTGAATTGACAAGGAAAAAGATATTATGCACAGTAATATATGTACTACTTTTATGATATTTTCATGTCATTTATGGAGCTATGCAGATAATTGTAGTCTCCATTTAATTTATAGAAAAGTAAAACTTTTATGAAGAAGAAAAAGAAGGAAAAAACAGTCAAATATCCTATTTTTTATATATTAATTCTATACTATTTGGTCATTGAAGTAAAAAAAAAAGCATGTTGATCATGTTAGGGTTAAATTAGGAGACAAAACATTTTGTGTGTGTATACAGTATACTGTAAACAAGAAATGAAATATGAATTAGTTTGAAACATATATTAAATACTGTATATATATACATATACAAAAACATATGCATACTTTTGCTAATAATTTACTCACCCCCATGTCATCCAAGATGTCCATGTCTTTCTTTCTTCAGTCGAAAAGAAATTAAGGTTTTTGATGAAAACATTCCAGGATTTTCTCCATATAATGGACTTCAATGGGAACCAAACGGTTCAAGGTCCAAAGGACAGTTTCACTGCAAATTGTTCAAAGGGCTTTAAACGATTCCAGACGATGAATAAGGATCTTATCAAGCGAAACGATCACTCATTTCATAAATAAATAACAAAGTTTAAGTTTTATAAGCTCAAATGCTCGCCTTGCTCTGTTCTGTGATGCGCGTTTGGGACTCTACTGTTCAAACTCATATCGTTCATTTCGTTCATTGAATGAACCAAATGACACGAAAAAAGGTTTATAAAAATTAACTTTAAAAGAGCTTATAAAACTTAAACTTTGTTATTTATTTATTAAATAAGTGATCGTTTCGCTTGATAAGACCCTTATTCATCGTCTGGAATCATTTAAAGCCCTTTGAACAGTTTGCACTGAAACTCTCTTTTGGACCTTGAACCATTTGGTTCCCATTGAAGTCCATTATATGGAGAAAATGCTGGAATGTTTTCATCAAAAACCTTAATTTCTTTTCGACTGAAGAAAGAAAGATATGGACATTTTGGATTTTTTTAAAAGTGAACTACTCCTTTAATTCAATTTACGTAATAGCACTTGCAAACGTTGTTTTAGATAAAAAAAAAAGTTAATTTCTTAAAAGAAAATGTTCCAACCATGTTTTCTTTTATGAGAGTCTAATTTAAGGCCGATAAACAGAGACAGCAGGCAGGAGGAGGGCTTGGTTTGGTGAGGGATCTCACTTATCCAGCTTCTTGGGTGAAGAAAGCATTGCTGTCTGGCAGACAGCTCAGGTAGTTTTGTTGGGCCCGAGCCTGCAAACCGATGCCAAGAAACCTAATCCTATTAATAAAACAAAAATCAAAGCAAACACGACAGCGCTAACCTCTGTGCACCCTGCTGGCTCGACCCAAACGCTCAGTGGAATCTTAAAAGCCAGCTCTGAACAAGCTCTGACGGAGCGTTTTCAAAACGTTGCGTGCCGTGGAGAGACCCAGGTGAGGAGTGTAGATTTGGATGTGTGACACACACAAAAAACACACCTAACAGACACATGTTGGTGTGTCTATACAAGTGCTGCACACTGAATCTTGGAAGATAAGAGACATGGAAACGTACATTCGCAGTGTGTATATAATACATTCGAAGAGTAGATCCAAGAGAACATCCATGGACCTTTTCCATGTTCTTTATGTTGGAAAACGGTTCTTTGGATCATCAATATGTCCTTCTTTAAAGAACTGTTTACTGAACGTTTTTTTGGGGGAACCCAACACTTTTTTTTGGCATTTTAAAAGTGTTTTTGACAAATTGAGTGCTTCTAACAGTACATGTTTTCCTTCTAGCCGACTATATTTGAAATACCTCACGCAAACAGTCCTAATCCTCGCGGTAAAAGATCAGACGGTTTCATGTCAGACTCTTTCAAATGTATGCAAACAATCCAGTTGAAACTAGTCAAGTTCAACACAAATGACGACTCTTGAGTTGTTAAACAGAGCTCATATGAAAAGATAAGCCAGCCTTAATGGCGTAAACTCGCCCCTCCTGTGCTATCAGCTTCAACTTCTTGAAATAGTTCACGGCTAGATAGAGAGAGCTTATCTCACTGTCTGTTGTGTACTCATGATCAGAGCGGTGAAAACACAGGAATGTTTCGGAAAGTTTCACTTGTTGAAATGCAGTGACAGTCCGAACTGAAATCACTTCAGCCGATGTGGAATACTGCCTGGAAGCGGGAACGCAGGTGTCTGGGTTCAAGAGCACAACAACAGATTGAACTGCTATTCTATCAAAATGATAGAATAAAATGATAATATGAACTCTTCCGTAAAATAAATATAGTGTAGCTTTGACGCCATGACGTTTGGCTACTTGAGAGTAGCCCCCATGTTTCTCCCCCATGTTTAATGTAATGTTACTGATGTCCAACCTGCACCACAGACTTGAAATATAGCATACAATGAATTATTATACTGAAATTGTTATGGTGTGTTTTTTGAGTCTTGGAGGACGTTTTTACTATGAACTGTCAATGTGATCTCATTAGTAATCACAGGTATTGAAACATCAAGTGTGTTTTTACCAACCCGATCTCATGGGAATTCGTACGAATTTTACGAGGTGGCTAATTCGTAACAATTCACACGACCTCACTCGTACAAATTAGTACGATTTTGCTAAATCATACATATTTTACGAATTGGCCAATTCGTATGAATTCGTACGAATGACCTACCCCTGACCCCGCCCCTAAACATAACCGTCACGTGGGTTTGGACAAATCATATGAATTCGTATGAGTGAAGTCGTACGAGTTAATACGAATTAGCCACTTTTTAATCACTCGTACGAATTCGTACGAATTGGTCGTGAGATAGGGTAGGTTTTTGCACATGCATATTTCTGCATACACTCTATCAAATGCTGGGTTGTTTTAACCCAAATTTCGGTGAAATACTGACAAACCCAAATGTTGGGTTAAAATTGTAATAAAAAAAATTACACTTGAAAGTGAAAGTTGAAGTTGGGTTAAAATGTTAGATTACATTTTTAACTCAACATTTGGGGTTGTCCATATTTTACCCAAATTTGGGTTTAAACAACCCAGCATTATTTAGAGTGTAGGTACTGAAACGTACATTATTGATGACATCTAAAACAAATAGACATTGTTCCTTGTAGACTTCTACGGATAGGGTTATGTTAACTTAAGATTTGTTAACTTCTGCATCTGCATCTAATTTGGGTTTATATCAGTTTTGGTTGAGAAACCAAGTTCATGTTGCTTTTCACACAGCTTTGATTGCTTGGCAAATCTAACAACAGTGTCTAAGAAACTCTATGTCACATTTTGTTAGTATTAATTTAATTTTCATAGACTTTTAGGGTACGCTTACACGACAACAATATGCTTAAAACAGAGATATTTTTCCTTTGAGGTTTCCACGTACAAACCATTGTCCAAACGATCTCCATTCACATGAATCAGCGAAAATGACTAAAAACGCTGTTTTTTGCAGCCAGGCCACTAGATGGCGATGAAACACTATAGATTGAATGCGTAATACGCATGTGGGTGATGTCATCGTCTTCAGAGATTCACATTTTTGCTGTTTACACGGACGGCGTTTTCAGAAACATGCAATTTGAAACACGTTTTTTAAAAGATTGCCACACAAAACGCAGTTGTCATCTAAACGAATGACCAAAACTTTTACATTTTTGTTATAGACCATTTCACAAGATGTAAACAACACTGGTCCAGAAGCACTTCCTGTTTCAGTTTTTTAACACTACATAAAAGCTGGGATAAAATACAACCAACAGAACATTTAAAACTGAATCAAAAAGTTAAACAAACATCTTTAAGATGTTTTCTTTACATGTGAAATAAAGAAAACGGTTACAAACTGAAACAGGAAGTGCTTCTGGACCAGTGTTGTTTACATCTTGTGAAATGGTCTATAAACGGTGTAGTATAAACAGCCCGCATTTCTTTTCAGTTAAGCTGTGTCCTTTGTTATAGTTTCCTGCCACTAATCGGTTGTCATGGATATCCATTTAACAAGCACACCTGTCTACACTGTAAAAAATGATTTTTTGGTTAAGTAAATACTAGTGAAAAAACCCTATGTAATTTACTTGAAAAAGTTAGTTCATGCAAGAATTTAAAAAACTAAGTAAATTCCAAATCAGTACTTATTTCAAGCGAGTATAAATGAAAGTGTAATATCAACTCAATAAAATTAAATAAAAATTACTCAACTTTTCTGATACTGGGGTTCCCATCATGCACTGGACCTTGAATAATTAATGAGGTTCATTTTTCACTGGTTTCCAGCTGTATTTACACTGTTTTATCATTGATTTTTGTTTTCAGTATTAGTAAATTGCCATTTTGTGACATTTCGAGTAAATTTTTTGCTTAAAACGACACATTCAAACACAAAAACGATCCATCAAATGTTACCACCATTGTGTATTGTCTACCAAGTATTGAGGTGTTTGCATTCACATAAGGCTTAAAGTCTGACATGATGTATTGTATATATAAATTACTTAGATGATCTACAGCTAACAAAGTTAGATTCTGAGAACGTTTTTCTAACGTTCCATTTTGGTTGTGGGAACGTTAATTTAAAATGTTCTAAAAACGTGGAAATGTCCAGTTTGCTTAACGTTGCTGGAACGGTGTCTTAATGTTTGCAGAATGTTGCTGGAACGTTAGCATAATGTTGTTAGAACGTTATCCTAAGGTTAGCATAATGTTGCTGGAACGTTATGAGAACGTTTATCAAACACAAATAACATTATAAAGACGTTCCGATAATGTTGTTCTAAGAACGTTTTTTATCAACGTAATGAGAACGTTCATCAAATACAAATAACGTGATAAAGACGTTCCAAGAACGTTGTTCTAAGAACGTTTTCTCTCAACGTTACAAGAACGTTAATAATGTTATATGAACGTTCCGAAAACATTATTTTAATAACGTTTTGTCCTAACATTTACACAACTTTTAAAGAACGTTAGTGAATGTTCTGGGAACGTTCCCTGTTACATACTATAAATGACTAATAAAATTCAAGATAATTGTTTTAGTGAAATGTAATACAAAGGCAAAGGAAATCGGTATTAATCAACCTTTTACAAGCCAAGTTAAAATTACTTATTTTTTGTAAACTTTACTTAATTCCACATTCCAAGTAAATTTAACTTAAAGATTTCTAATTAAAGCTACTGATAAATATGTTTTGGTTTTTACTTGGCAAATCTTTGTAAATTTACTAGCATTTTCTGAGTGAGATCGTTTAGCAAGGTTTTTTCAAGTAAATCCTACTCCAAATTTTTTACAGTGTACATTTAGTTCATTATCACTGTATTTAAGGCTATGTTTACACGGAAATGATCTGACGCGAAAACTGCGTCATGGGTGGGAAATCCGCGTGCATATGGGTGCTTTTTTTGCGTTTTTAAGCCCCCAAAACACTGTCGTCATTGGACTTTAAGACGTTACACTCTGTCAAACGATTAATCGTGATTAATCGCATCCAAAATAAAAGTTTGTTTTTACATAATATATGTGGGTGCACTGTGTATAATTATTTTGCATGTATATTAGGGGTGTGCAAAAAAATCGATTCACATTTGAATCGCGATTCAATCTTTACCGATTCAGAATCGATTTATAGAATTCCAAAAATCGATTCATATATATATATAGGCTATATTTTTTTAATGGCGTGCAGGGGCGGAGTGGCAATCGGGTGAGTCGGGACTTTTACCGGTGGTCCGGTAGTGTTTCTATGGTTTCGAGGCTGTGAGGCCCGGTCTGATAAATAGTCATTGCAAGTTCTTGCCGCCCGCTGGTCAAACTGTGCAGCCACTCTGCTCAACCCGTAAATAAATGCATCGATCCGCAGATCTTATGTTTGAGTTCTGTAGATCTTTTGCCAAGCGTGTCAGAGGTTACGGGTTCTAAACCGCACTCGTATAGTTTTTTCTCTCTCTCATCAAAACCGAATATGTTCATCACATTTGTGTGCATTTTATTTTGTGATTTCACCGGAGTCTCCACAACGGCGATAGATTGAAGCGCGCGTCCGAGAGAAGACTGCGCGAGCCACAGAGAACTCTGTATCCATGACACTGATCGCACATCGCAGCGGACACGAGCGCTCAGCTTGATTTCAAAAACAACAGGGGCCTCATGTACAAAGACTTGCGTTGAATTCATACTAAAACATAGCGTACGATCAAAGCTGTAAATGTGCGTACGCACAAAAAAACGAAGGATCCCACGCATATTCTCTTTGTACATCCCAATTAACGTAAAATTGAGCGCACATGCACGAGCACAACGCCCCACCCAGTCTCCTCCCTCAATTAAATTAATTTAAATATGGTAATAGTCCAATTTGACAAAAGAAACCTGCAAGGAAATGGCTAAAGAAACCTGCAAGAAATGAAATTCCACTGAAAATGTTTTCTATGTGAATATATGTGAAAGTGTAATTTATTCCTGTGATCAAAGCTGAATTTTCAGCATCATTAACTCGTCTTCAGTGTCACGTGATCCTTCGGAAATCACTCTAATATGATGATTTGATGATCAAGAAACATTTATGATTATTATCAGTGTTGAAAACAGCTGTGCTTCTGCTTCATATTTTCATGGAAACCGTGATATAGTATTTTCAGGATTTTTTAATGAATAAAAACTTAAATCAAACACATATAGAAATCTTATAAACTTTTGTAACATTATAAATGCATGTACGGGCACTTTTAAACAAATTCAATATGTCCTGGCTGAATAAAAATATTACTTTCTTTTTTTTTTTTACCTTTACTGACTGAAATAATGAAGTTTATTTTTTATTTCCTAGTAAAGCCAACGCTGCCATTGCTAGACGGGTTTTGCACATGCTTTATATTCTTACTTAATTGCATAGAATATTTTAATAAGACTCGTGTGACATAATTTGTAATTGATACATTATTTGACATATCATTAAGCAATATCTGACGGCTGGTAGTGCGATAGAACAATTCGTAGTGTAATGTTTGCCACTTCACCTTATTGCCTCTAGGAGTCGCCAACGGACAAATCAAGGCAAATGTACGTACGCCAGACATGAAGTTTACTTGGAGGAACGCACATTCTTCCGTTAATTTCACTGTTAGTACATCTGGCCGTGAACGTGAAAGCTGGCGTACGCCGTGTTTTTGTACGTACGCAGTGTTGATACATGAGGCCCCAGGTCTCTTATTTAATAGCGAACTAAATGAATGCTCTGCTAGTTAACTGGAGATACCCGCAAATTACGCGCCTATGAACGACTTCACTGGATCTAAACAAATCAATCTAACAATAGATGTTACCAGTAGCGGTGGCTTTTTTAAATCTATTTAAAATATTTTCTATTTTAAAATAGGTTCTATGAAATTAGTATATATTTCTGGAAGTTCAATGTGCCCACTGCCCAGTCGAGTTCACATTTCAACAGTCAACCTGGTAGCTGAAGTAGGCCTACTCCTTAAACCACATATAGCATAATTGTTTGTTTGATCTGACTACAGCACTTTAAAGCTAAATGTAAAAGCTTTTTATTTAAGTTTTATTTTAAACTTGAATTAAATGTATTTAAAAGCTGGCCAAAGCTTGGCACTTCGCACTTTTTAGTTGCAAAAGTTTTTATTTTTGTATGAAGACATATAAAGTAATATCAAACTTTTCTTTTAAATTATGTCTACTGCAATCAATCACATAGGAAAAAGTAAACTACGTTTATATAGACCTGCGAATCGTTTTTTGAATCGAGAATCATTTTTGAATCGAAAATCGATTTTGAATCGAATTTCGAGACAAAAAATCGGTATCGAATCGTGACATTTTCTGAATCGTGCACCCCTAATATATATATATATATATACAAGCATGTGTGTGTATTTATGTATATAAAATAATTATACACAGTGCACCCACATATATTATGTAAACACAAACTTTTATTTTGGATGCGATTAATCGCTATTAATCGTTTGAAAGCCCTATTTTTAACCGCTATGTTGCAACTATGTGCTTTTGCCTCACACCGTGTCCTAAACAGCCGCGACGATGACACGCAGTGATTCTACTTTAGAAACTGTTTCTATTTTTCTGAGACGTCGCGCTGGAACAACAAACGCAAAGTGTGGCAATGAAAATCTCAGGCGCTGTTTATGTGCTTTATTTAATGTTAAAAGCGTGTAATGTGACTTTGAATATCATTTAGTGCTCCAGCTTTGCAACAATGGATAATTCACCTCAGATCTCGAAATTAAACAAATTCTTGCGATTGCCGTCAAGATTACTCTCAGGTGCTGTGAGACTCCGCCCACACGCTGTTCTGATTGGCTGTGGGTTTTGATTAATTTCACCACATCTTTTAGTCGCGTCGAGTACGGACAGGTGTCAGGATGGGTTCAACAGTGTAATTATTATAGACAATACATGGATTATATCAAATTATTAATTTAAATGTTAACGCATAGTAGTTAAAGACACTTTAAGTTTGACCTTTGGTTAACATAACAAGTTTAGCATAATATTGTTTAGCCTGCCCTGAATTTGTGAGACATTTTAAACAGTGTTACTGTTTTTTTTTAATAGATAACAACGTATTGTTTGAAACTTGTACTCCGTTAACTCTTTTCTAATTCCATTAATTTAGTTTTCAGTGAGAACATAGGCAGAGTGAAGTGTTGTTTACAGAGATTAAGTTGTAGTAGAGCTGAATTACAATGCAGTTTTTTTGGGGGGTCTCTAACCGACTCTAGCCCTTCTGTTGGCAGTCTAACGCAAACCTTTGGTTAAATCTGCTGTTGTGTGTCTTACTCTTTTCATGCTAAAGAAAGTCAAGACAACAGTTTAGACGTGCGCTATCTCTGCTCCCCTGAGTGCTTGTTTGGTGGAGGGGACACCTGCTAAAAGACACATTCAGCTGGACCAAAATGAAAAGCACGCATGAAGGCCGTGAAAATCGGCTTTTGTCTTATCTAATGAATATGTCCTTATGGTGAGAAAGCACATAGGGCTTCGGGCCTGGAGGGGTGCTGAACCGTCCCGCACATGAATGGCAGCAGAGGAGGGAAGTGTGCCTTTGTAAATGAGTTGGCGTATGGGGGAGTCTCCACATGCGCCGAAGGAAGTGGTAATTAATGGATAGTGAGTGACTCTCCATGAATGGGACGCAGACAATAGGGAAACGTTAAAGCTGAGTTAGCAGAGAGTGAAAGGGAAAGTGGAAAGCTTAAAGATGGCCGCCGCCTGCAAAGCCCCCATGATCCTCTCTGCCCTCTCCTTTATGATCGGCTGTAGAGTTTGTTTGACGCCTGTTGTGATCAGACAATAGGGTTCATTTGCCACAATTGTACTAAGTATGCCCTTGTAGACAGCCACCAATACATTTAGTGATATTTAAAAGAATAGATCATCAAAAAATTCAATTAAATGGTGTTTATCTGTCTTTCTTTTGTGGAGCACAAAAGGAGAAATTTTGAAGAATTTGCACAATGGTCTTTTCCATACACTATTGATAAACACATTGACTGTTTTTACTATAATTTGCGTGCATGATTAAACTATTAATTTAAGTGAATTACCATTGGATTTACCATTTATTAATGGTGCTACAGTCATATAGTCTTAATATTAGCACAGCAAATGTATAATATTTAATATATATAATATTTATAAATAAATTTGTTCTGGTTGTGTTTCATGAATGGGGCCCATTGAAAAGATAATCAAATCTCTCAATGGTTAAATCAAGTGAAAATATATTTATTTCCTCATCATTTGACCCGAAACAAATATTTCCTAAAACTAACTTATAGGACTTAAACTAACTTATGAAACAAGCTTTCCAATTTTGTCATAAATAAAGAAATGTAAAAATGATGTATTTCTCCCTGTATGGTTTGGAAGAAAAACAGAAAATAATTGAAAACATTTTAGTTTAGAAATTTAGTTTGTACTTTTAAAAGTACTAAAATTACAACTAAAACTGAAATAAACATATAAAAAAGCTAATATTTCTACGCTAAATAGAAAAATGAAAATGACAAAAACTAATTTGAATGGCTGAAATAATATGAAAATATATAAGTAAAAGCCATTTCTTTGTTCTGCTATACGCTATATGTATCTTTCTGCAACATTATTTGCTCTCCAATAATGTGTGCGTCTTTTAAAAGACTACAGTATAAAAGACTATATTTGTTACATAGACATTTGTATGCCTCTAATATAAACTGGATCTTTGACCTCGATTCATCATTATAAGACAAACATATTAAATTGCTCGCACTTCACCCTTCTATGATTTAATAGGTAAATGGTAATACCATCATTAGCTACAAGAGATGCTGATTCATGCTGGTATTGTTGATGAAAGTGGTGGTTAGAAGGCATTTGGTTGTGAGGTGCAAATGACAGCTTATCAATCGCTAATGTGATTGAGTAATGCAAACAGCACTGTACGCAAAGAAAAACAAACGGCTGCTAATGTAATTTTACATGATTGATTTCACAGCATAAATGTTATGTGAAGTTAAACATGTTTCAATTTCATTGTGACATAAAAAGGTGCTTATGGCATTACATAAAAAAATAACAAAACCAATTTTCAAGGATATGACCTGCAATGTACAATTTCATATTGCCTCTTATCACGAGACAGCTATTGCTGCAAGGCATCAGTGCTGTTCAAACACGCCGTTTAAACATTCACACGGGACCGTGTGTGTCAGGGACTGTACAGCAATGGGTGCTTGGGTGGTGGCGTGTGTACATACACAGGTCGCCCGGGTGTCAGGAAGAAGGTTGGGATAAAGGCATGTGTGTGTAACAGAGGCCAGCTAGTAAAAAGCTGTACAAGTAAACCTCACTCCCCAGGCCTCAAGAGGCGAACTACTGACTGATGCTAGACGTCCTTGTTTATGTGCTCACCGTCCATGCCAGAAACGCTGGTTCAAACCCTGCTTGGAGCAGTGTGAGTAGAACCGGAGGAGTTGTTGGTGCCGTGACCCGGATGGGAGTGAGGTTTTAAGGAGGTGAATGTAATGGAGGTCAGTTAGGCAGAGCGGTGCGAGTAAACTAGGAGTTACATTGGTGCCGTGACCCGGATGGGAGTGAGGTTTTGGAGGGTTAGTGTAACTGAGGCTAGCTAGTGAG
This sequence comes from Pimephales promelas, assembly GCF_016745375.1. The sequence goes on along the minus strand of NW_024121366.1, from coordinate 1,406,496 downwards.
AGCTGTGCAAGTAAACCAAGGGTTACATTGGTGCCGTGACCCAGAAGAGTGAGGTTTAGGGGGCTGAGTTTAACTGAGGCCAACTAGTGAGAGCTGTGGGTGTAAACCAGGGGTTACATTGGTGCCGTGACCCAGATGGGAGTGAGGTTTAGGGGGGAGAGTTTAACGCAGGCCAGCTAGTAAGAGCTGTCTGAGTAAACCAGCGTTATATTGGTGCCGTGACCCGGATGAGAGTGAGGTTTAAGGGGGTAAATGTAATGGAGGCCAGCTAGTAAGAGCTGTGGGAGTAAAGCAGGGGTTACATTGGTGCCATGAGTGAGGTTTAAGGCGGTGAATATAATGGAGGCCAGCTAGTAAGAGCCGGAGTGAGGTTTAGGGGGGGTGAGTGTAACTGAGGCCAGCTAGTCAGAGCTGTGGGTTACAGTGGTGCCGTGACCCGGTTGGGAGTGAGGTTTAAGGTGGTGAATTTAATGGAAGCCAGCTAGTAAGAGCTGTGCGAGTAAACCAGGGGTTACATTGGTGCCGTGACCCAGATGGGAGTGATGTTTAGGGGGGTAAGTTTAACGGAGACCAGCTAGTAAGAGCTGTGGGAGTAAACCAGCGGTTATATTGGTGCCATGACGTGTATGCGAGTGAGGTTTAGGGGGGAGAGTTTAATGGAGGCCAGCTAGTAAGAGCTGGAAGTATGTGTGACAGTTGAGTATAACCAGAGTGGTTACATTGGTGCCTTGACCTGAATAGGAGTGATGTTTAGGGGGGTGAATGTAACCCCCAGCTTGTAAAAAGCTAGTAAACCTCACTCCCCTGACCTCAAGAAGTTCACTAGCAACTGATGCTAAAGCGACTGTTAGCGCGCCAAATCTATTACTCTATTATCAGAGTTGTTTTGACCTGCATGATGGCTGAAGTATTAGAAGCTATTAGAATATATGACATTGAACAGCACAAAAAAAAATAAGAAAAAAAACAATAAGGATCATTTTTATGTATTACACTGTACTGTAATGCAAAAACAAATGTTCACCAACATAAGGGTTATTATCACAACTAAAACTAAAGCAATAATAAACATTTTCATTAGCAGAAATTAAAATTAAATATAAAGAATATATATTATTTCAGCTAGTTGCCAAAACACTTCTCAATTTTATGTAGTTAAAGTAGAAGTACTATAATAAAAGGGGAAAAATGTAGAAATATTTTTAAATAACACACACAAAAAAACTGATAAAAGGGGCAAAAACAGCAATTCCCCAAAATTAGGAAACCTGCATTGTGTAGCTACTGTGCAGCATGAATGTTCGCTGAAGTATCAGCGTAAATAGCATTGACTTCTGAGGCGAACAGAGAGCACAGCTTAATCACGTTTAATTATGTTTCTAACAAAGTATTGCATGTATCTCTTTAATTACTAAGAGGAAGTTCAGTTTTATCCTTGAATCAAGTATCTGGGCCAAGATTCATTAACAGGCGCTGTCAATCAAGCACTAAAACAATGCGTAATTAAAAAATCAATTTAGCTGGAAAAAAAAATGGAAACGGAGGACAGACAGAGGAATCAACAAAAGAAAGAGGAGACACTATTAAAGATGGGACTGAAAGCTGCATTTGGAGATTCTGCGTTACTGACAGCTGTCCTCGTATTTTGTCTTATTGTAGTGCTACTCTAAGGATTTTCAATCTCTTTTTCTAGCAATCTCCAGCTTAATGAGCTTGACCTTGTGGCATAGGTTGTTGCGCAAATACTAAGTCACATCACAATAATCTTTTAGTCACATATAGGTACTTAACCATCATTCTTAAAGCTTCATGGTGCTGGCAGATGTGTCGCTCCAATCACAATAACGCACTGTCCTTGTTTCTTGTATTTTTTTGGATTCCAGGACATAACGTCCTTCTGAGTGTGCCATGTTTTAATTGAATAAATCCCCTATAGGTTATGCCATGCTTATTGTTCTGATGTTTGCATATGGGCTATAACTGACACATTGGAACCTATTAAACTGCTGTAGAACATTATGAGTGACACTTCATAGCAAACTCAGAACCATACCCTAATATTAGTATTCAGTTCCCACCAAATACCAACACTCTGAAGGTTTTTAGGTTTTCATTTAATCAAACGACAATGTTCCCAGAATGTTGCAGGGACGTTTTCTGAGATAACGTTTTTTTTTTTTTTTTGTTTTGTTTTTTTTTTAAAGAAGAATCTTAAAGTCCCCCTGTAGTCAATCATTTTATCCCATAAAACTCATCTCTGATCACAAAAATGACATTTAAGCTATTTTTTATCATTCGACATGCCTTAAAATAGCTTGAATGTAACTTGACAACCTTGCCTCATTTACTAAACGTGGTTCTATGAATATATAAATGAGCCCCGCCTCCACTCAGAGAGCTGAGAGATCCACTGGTTGACGATCACACATTGATCTGATTGGTTACAAGGTCGTTTGTGACGTCAGAAACACCAGCGATTTCACACCGTGTTTTTGAGACTGTCTTTGGTTCATTGCAGTTTTAAGGAGGAAATACTCAGCGATGCCGTCGAGTCGACTTATGAATTTACACATGGTTTGACTTAAAGCATATTATATACATAAACAACATTAAAATCCGGATTTGACAATCTTAAAATCACTTGCTAATGGTTATTTTTAAGTTAATGTTCCAAAAATGTTGCTTGGAAGTTTTTTTGACACAACCTAAAATCCCTTAAATCTAAAAATGTATATCATGGCCATGAATTAACAATTTATTTCCGACTTACTAATACGTCAGTAATAAGCAGTAATTAGGAGTTTATTGAGGCAAGTTAAGTTAGTTAATAGTGTTTACTTAGAATTGGGTCCCAATCTAAAGAGTGACCCTAAAAACTTTCCCAGTTGTGTGGTTTAAGTAACTCAGCCCACATCGTAAACTCTGATTGGTCCAAAATTACTGTATTTAAAATATCAGATATCTTCTGACTGTCATTGAGTCACCTCACACAGCATTTAGGCTTTTGGTACGGACAGACAGGGTTGCGCCTTACCTGGTTAGGACATGGTATAACGATCACCTAGAGTCTTGCTATCTCCAGCATTACGATGTGCCGTGGCCCGGCTATCTGGCAGCGCTACTTTTCATTCGGCTGTCAGACACGGCCGATCCCAGGACACAGTATAGTTCTCACATACTTATATGTGTCTCATCCTCTCCAGATATTTTTAAACCTTCTTACACTCTACTCCTCAAAACTACTTTCCATTCCGCTTTAAGCACATTAATATTGCCTTCACAGATCTCCAATCTCCACTTATCCCTTTGGATTCCAGCTCCTTCCTAAAAGCTTAGTGGCCCTCCGTCTGAAGCAGCACAGACAACCTTGTCATCAGCAAATTAAGAAATAATCACAGCGGGCCAACTCAGACAATATGGCTCTCACAATGTTTGTGAATGTTTTTCACGAGGGACGGAGGAAAGTGTTGATAAACAAACTTAAAATTGGCTTTACAAGGCCTAACAAGACACACTAAGGGAATATGGGTGATAATTAGCACTAATAGGGTGAAAAAAGGGTGTCCTTTTTTAAAAGCACAAATTTCTTGTCACTTTGAAGTGAGATCAACTTTATATCTTCAAAAATATTTTCTATCACACACACACACACACACACACACACACATATATACAGTATATATATATATACGTATATATATATAATCATCAACACTGACATAATCTGTCAAACAGCCAATTAATTGTAGAAAAAAATGTTATCTAACCAAATTATTACCAAAATGGTTTCCCACACTTTTGCATCTCACCCTGTTACGCCATGATTTTCCCGTACCGTTTCCTTTTACAGTACAGAACTTACAGTGTACTTACCTAGAAATTACTGGTTAATATATGGTAAGGGGTTAGGGGTAGGTTTAGGTGTAGGTTCAGGTTTACATGGGTAACAGGACTGTAAAAGGAAGCGTTACCAATTTTCCAACCATGACGAAAGAAAACTTTTAATTCCATAAAATTGTCACACAGGAAGTGATGTCACCATACTCCTATTCCTTAATGTTCACCAGTAAGTATAAACCACCATTTGGTTCGCAAATGATAGTTTCATATAGGCTAAATCTGCAAGTGACTCATTCTGGTCAAGTCTATAACATATATAGCTTTACAGAAAGTCATGAGGCTCATGTTTAGAAAATTTGAATATATGCATTCCTTATTGTCGAATTTAGCAGCTTAAAGCTGGGCGATGACATAGTTTACATTTTGCGATGATACAAGCAATCAAGCCAGCCTGTTCTCACGTAAATACATCTCTATAACACGCATCGTGTATTGTCGTGTAATTTGTATGCGAAAATGAGTTTTTACGTGCATATGAGTGTTGGCATTTGATACGCAGTTCATTTGCGTGTAATACACATGCACCCCACACCACTAATTCTACTCAAACGTAGCATATAATACAAACGCACCCCACCCCACACCTAACCAACCAATGTGTATCATATGCACGTAAAAACTAATTTTAGCATATAAATTACTCTACAACACACATGCGTGCTTTAAAGATGCATTTAGTGTGATCGGATTGATCAAGCAGAGGAGAAATGATATCTATGAATGTATGCCGATAAAAGATATAAAGAGCGGGACAATGATATATTTATGTTTTGCAATGAAAAAAACAACAACAGTTTATTCCGTTTTCCTGGGTCTCACTCGATCCTCGTGCCTTTAACTACTAATTACCTATGTTCAGAATAATTATAGTAATTAAAGATGTAATTACAGAAATTAATAACAGCTGTAATGACTTGCAGGTCATTTTGGAATATAAGTACAACCTAAAACATGCATGTACACTGTAAAAACGAATTAGTTCAGTTTACTTAATTTTATTATGCAAACTCGTTGCCTTAATTTCATTAAGTAAGCATAACTTAACTGCATCAAGTTATTCTTCCTTAATCCATTTAAGTTTTGTCAACTTAATTCTGTCTGTGATCTGAGGAAGTGTACTCCCAGAGTGTATTGCGGCATGAATAAATTAATTGCTTTGTTTTTTTTCTATTTTTGGCTTATTTTACCATTACAATTTTATTTGCTATCATTATTGGGGTTATACTTACAAGAGAACGTTGTATACTTATAAGAGACCAAAATGTTATATATATATATATACATACACTGGTACTCAAACCAGTCAAGTAATGTTTACAAGGTTTTTCTGAGTAAAGTTCAAGAAATTATTGCACATTAAGTAAAGTTAACAAAAAAATTCTTAGTAAGAAGTTAGAGTTCAGTAGTGAACATTTTAACAGTTTGCAGTTTTTGGTCATATGATTCTACACAAAATTATTTAGTTTGAACATTGTTTAGTTTGAAAAATGATTTGACACTTTTAAAGAGTTTTGAGCTTATTTTGCACATTTTTTCTGAAAAAAAAATGCAGAAATGACAGCGAACAGCAGAATGGATTCCACGACAGCAAACTCTACAAGGTCGCATTGATGCAAAATAAATGAAATAGCAATCAACAGAGTTGTGTCCTTAACGTTTTATATCGAGCATTGAAAAAAAAAAACTGCCAGTCCTTCCAAGATGTCTTCTATCAGTTCAATCTGAAAATAATAACTCCTTAGTCTTTTTATCACGATCCCCTCAAGTACTATCAGCTCATTTGTCTTAGAAGTGTCCAATTTTTTCAAATGGTCTGTTTGCATTGCCCGTTGATAAGGGCTGAAGGAAAATGGGTGTAGCTCTCTTTGCATTTGCAGAGTAGGTAAATGAACAGCATGGGCCCTTATCAAAGCACCTGATGGGAGTTCAAACGCACTGCGCAGCCTTCAAACGCGGGACCGAGTGGAAATTAATTGCGAGTTTGCGGCGTGAGTACAGTGGGTGCTCTAGAAACGCAACACCTCGTCGAGTGGGTGAGGACGGGGAGGATCGAGATGGATTTCTGTGTGAACAAACAAGTGTGTGATATTTATAAACATATACATTTTCCATTACAGCTCGCCACAGAAAGCTTTGCTCAGTGTATTAGGCGTGAATAGCGGGATTAGGGAGAGCAGTGCAGGTTGGGAGGGTTGGGAGATAACTGCTGCTTCATTAAACACACCAGACCCCCATTCCACATCCCGTAATGTTCAATTGAAACACGGGGCTCAATTTCCATAAGAAGAAAAAGCCCCAATGTCATGCAGGTAGGTAGAGAGCAACCCCCATTCCAGACACCAACCCAACCCGACACCAGCAAACTCACTTGCTGCATTTATTAAGTAGTAATTTTGTTACACAAGGCTAAATGGAAAAAAAAGTCTTCAGCTGACATAAAAGCTGGCTGACATTCTTTTCTTTTCATCTAATCCAAATAGATGAGAGATGGGCTTTGCTTAAAAGTATGGATTTTTTGTTTACGTGCGGCTAAGAGCACTGCAATTTTTTAAAGATTTGTGCCATCGCTGCACTAACAATATAATCATATATTCCCAGGCAAAACACATTCCCAGTTCAAAGAGGAGTATTTCGTTGGCATATTAGGATTTTTAATCGCCTAATACTCTCCTAGCGTTGCAAATCCTTGAGAATGGTTTAATTGCGTCTTAGAAATATGGTCCCAAAGAGCTTCTTGAAAACATAACCTTAACCCATTGAAGTTCACAGTGAGAACCGCTTATCTGCGTCATGTGACATTTCCAACGTATCAGTCAATATTTAAGAGATATGCCTTAATTAAACAGGCATAAAAAACATAGGTGATGATACAGCACGCTTTCATATTATATATTTCAAACATCCGAACTACTTCACAGCAGAGTTGAATGTATTTCTAAATAAACACAGCTCTATGAGTTGTTCTATGAGTGGCTCAGCTCAAAATGCTATCGCCACTTTAATTGTGACTATTCGACGCGCTCGCAATTTGTAAACTCCAATTCTGTATATAATTTATTTCTTCTTGGGATTTTGTAACTTTTTCACTTGGGGACTTAAATGTGCCTGCAAAGTTTAGAAACATAGATGTGTTTTGAAAAGTCTGTAAAAATTGGCTTCCCCATTGGTTTCCATGAAGTTTCACAATTTCCACCATTGGTTTCCACAATGTTACCAAATTTCCACCATTGGTTTCTATGAGGTTTCCCAATTTCCACCATTGGTTTCCACGAGGTTACTCAATTTCCACCATTGGTTTCCACGAGGTTACTCAATTTCCACCATTGGTTTCCATGAGGTTTCCCAATTTCCACCATTGGTTTCCACAATACTACCCAATTTCCACCATTGGTTTCAACAATATTACCCAATTTCCACCATTGGTTTCCACGATATTACCCAATTTCCACCATTGGTTTCCACGATGTTACACAATTTCCACCATTGGTTTCCATGATGTTACACAATTTCCACCATTGGTTTCTATGAGGTTTCCCAATTTCCACCATTGGTTTTCATGAGGGTACTCAATTTCCACCATTGTTTTTCATGAGGTTACCCAATTTCCACCATTGGTTTCCATGAGGTTTCCCAATTTCCACCATTGGTTTCCACAATGTTACCAATTTCCATCATTGGTTTCCATGAGGTTACCCGATTTCCACCATTGGTTTCCACGATGTTACCCAATTTCCACTATTGGGTTCCACGAGGTTACCCAATTTCCACCATTGGTTTCCATGAGGTTTCCCAATTTCCACCATTGGTTTCCACAATGTTACCAATTTCCACCATTGGTTTCCACGAGGTTACCCAATTTCCACCATTGGTTTCCATGAGGTTTCCCAATTTCCACCATTGGTTTCCACGATGTTACCAATTTCCATCATTGGTTTCCACGAGATTACCCAATTTCCACCAGTGGTTTCCACGAGGTTACCCAATTTCTACCATTGGTTTCCATGAGGTTACCCAATTTCCACCATTGGTTTCCATGAGGTTACCCAATTTCCACCATTGGTTTCCACAAGGTTACCCACCATTGGTTTCCACGATGTTACCCAATTTCCACCATTGGTTTCGACGAGGTTACCCACCATTGGTTTCCACAATGTTACCCAATTTCCACCATTGGTTTCCACGATGCAATTTCCACCATTGGTTTCCACAATGTTATCCTTTTTTCACCATTGGTTTCCACAATATTATCCTTTTTTCACCATTGGTTTCCACGAGGTTACTCACCATTGGTTTCCATGAGGTTTCACAGTTTTCACCATTGGTTTCTGTTCAATCTATTGAAAAGAGTGGTGAGTGTTGTACATTTCAGTGACTTTTCAAGGCCGACCAACACAAACCAAGGCAAAATAAAATAAAGCTGCAAATTACATTTCACACATCTGCACTTATTCACATCAGAACTGAATATATTTTTGAATAAGTATGAGAATGAGTGGCTATAGTTTCCCACTCATATACTATAGTCATTCATTTTTGTAATTTTTGTTATTTTGTTGTTATGGGGCAGTTTAAAACACACTCAATTTTTAAACTGATTCCCAATGCTGGTTAAACTATTTATTGTAAATGTTTGACACATACTGTAGATATGCTTTGGGAAGGCTGTACTAATGTTGGTTAATTGTGTTGGGTTGAAATTGACCCCAAATTCACAATAAATGTATTATACTTCATTCAAAATTGAAAATTGGCAATAACAGGTTAATTTTATGAAAAAAATGTGACTCATTATTTGTATGTTGTGTTTTTATGCTTATTAGAGTATTGCACCATTAGCATAGCAACATTAGCATTAGCAAGTGTTCAAGCTAAACACTTTTGAATGAAATCGCATGAAATTTTGAGTGATGTGCGGTATTGTAGTTATGGTTGCTGCCAATGTAGAGTTTTACAAATCAATCACTTTTGAGGTTCTCTTTTAGTTCAGTTACAGCCTTAAAAGTTTACTGCCTATAGGAATTATACAACAAGGTAACCTGAAACCTTCTCACTGTGCTAAAAAAAGATTCTATATTAATTCAATATGAGACTTACAGTAGTAAAAATAACTGATGCGACCATGTTATGGTATTAGAAGTGGAAAATTAATTGCCAATGTAATTTTTGTGAGGGGAGCCTTGAACAGCTGAATGAATCACAGATATACAGTATACAGTATTTTAGATGAATGAGTGTCTAAGCAGCTCTTCCTTTCATTTCCTGTTATCACATTTTATATCATCAAACATGAAGGAAATCAGCCTACTTTTCTAAACCAATTACTATCCAGTTTGTCACAAATTACAATTCAATAAAGGCAAAAGTTTAACAGCAACTTCCAGAGCTACAGAACCAGGTTAATGTGAATTATGTGAGGATTAACTTTGAAAAGAACATTAGTCATAATGGATTATCAACTTACATTTCCAAATATGGAGTACCTTGAACTTGTGTTTGTTCTACAGATCTGTATTCAAAAGTATTAGGCCTACTAAAACAGTTGATTAAGCAATTAAAGGGATTTTTTTTTTATTCATATAGTGGAAGTCAGTGGTAACAAACTATTTGGTTACCAACATCTGCCAAGATATCTTCAAAACCCTCTCAGAATTTCAACTGAAAATGTCTAGTTTATATTTTTATAAGCATTTGTGCTATTTTAACAAACAACATAGCGTTGATAAAAAGAATACATGTCCTTGTTTACCCACAAACTTAGATTGCTTGAATTTTGAAATGTGAAAGTTGTTTTGCAATAAAACTGGTCACCTGTGATTTTTTGAGTGCAAAATAAGACATATGTAAACAATTGTATTTTCATCAATTCAAAAATGTGTTCAAATTTTTACTCAAAATGTTGCTTTTCTCTATTCTAGACATGTGCTGGTGAGATTGAAAAACAGACAAAAGAAACGAGTTGCGAACGAGAAATACAGACAGCTCAACAAGGGGAAATATGACACCTTTCTCAATAATTTGGGAAGCCTAATGTGATCTGGCTGTCAGAACGTGGGGATGCACAAACCATGATGCAAAGTTATAATCTATGTCAAAACAGCAGTTAGAGCGAGCAGCGTGGAGGAGCGTTTGGGGAGTTTAAGGTCTGTAGAAGAGGGGGGGGGGGATGTCATTTGGTTTGGAGGAAGAAAGACATGTCATTCAGTGCTAGCCTATCCTTTCCAGTCGTCAGATGAAATGCCAGTTTTGCTCCAGGACAGCGTTTAAGCTGACAGAGGAAGCCTTGTTTGAGGCCGTTACCTCAGGGCTGGCACAGACCGCAGCTTCCGTGGGCTTGCTGGATTTATGAATAAACGTGTCTTGATTCTTTTATTTTGTCCAACTTAATCATAGCTAGATTACTTTTAAAAATTCAACAAACAAAGGTAAATGTGACTGACTCGTACAGTCATAAAAGCACATTATATTGTAGAGTCGTAACAGCACCCCATATTGTACAGTCGTAACACAGCCTAAACAGCGCCCCCTATTGTACAGCTGTAACAGCTCCCCCTATCGTACAGCCGTAACATCGCCCCCTATCGTACAGCCGTAACATCGCCCACTATCGTACAGCCGTAACATCACCCCCTATTATACAGCCGTAACATCGCCCCCTATCGTACAGCCGTAACATCACCCCCTATTATACAGCCGTAACATCGCCCCCTATCATACAGCCATAAAAGCGCCCCCTATCGTACAACCGTAACAGCGCCTCCTATTGTACCGCCGTAAAAGTGCCTCCTATCGTACAGCCGTAACATCCCCCCCCCTAACGTACAGCCGTAACATCGCCCCCTATCGTACAGCCGTAACATCGCCCCCTATTGTACAACCGTAACACTGTGCCCTATCGTACAGCCGTAACAGCGCCCCGATCGTACAGCTTTAACAGTGCCTCCTGTCGTACAGCTTTAACAGCTCGTAACATAAAAAAAAAACGTTTTTGTGTGTGCTGGTTTGTTTTGTTCCATGTTTTGTTTGTTTGTTTGTGCTGTTTTGTTTTGTTCCATGTTTGTTTTTTTGTGTTTGTTTGTTTGTGCTGTTTTGTTTTGTTCCATGTTTTTTTGTGTGTGTGCTGTTTTGTTTTGTTCCATGTGTGTTTTTGTTTTTGTGTGTGCTGTTTTGTTTTGTTCCATGTTTGTTTGTTTTTTGTTTTTGTTTGTTTGTGCTGTTTTTTTCCATGTTTGTTTTTTAGTTTTTGTGTGAGCTGTTTTGTTCCATGTGTGTTTTTGTTTTGTTTTGTCTGTAAAAGCGCCCCCTATTGTACAGCCATAAAAGCGCTCTCTACCGTACAGTCGTAACATCGCCCCATTGTACTGCTGTAACAGCGCCTCCTATCGTACAGCCTTAACAGCGCCCCTATCGTACAGCCGTAACAGCGCCCCCTATTGTTCAGCCGAAACAGCTCCCCCTATCATAGAGCCAAAAGAGCCCCCCCTATCGTACAGCCGTAACAGCGCCCCCTATTGTACAGCCGTAAAAGCGCCCCCCATCATACAGCCGTAACACCGGTGCCTATTGTACAGCCACTAAAGCACCCCCTATTATACAGCTGTAAAAGCGCTCCCTATCATATTGCTGTAACAGCGCCTCCTATCGTACAGCTTTAACAGCGCCCACTATCGTACAGCCATAACAGCTCCCCCTATTGTACAGCCGTAACAGCTCCCCCTATCGTACAGCCGTAAGAGCTCTCCAATCGTACAGCTGTAACAGCGCCTCCTATCGTATAGCTGTAACAGTGCCCCCCATCCTACAGCTGTACCAGCTCCCCATATCGTGTGGCCATATCATCGCCCCCCTATCGGACAGCCGTAACAGCGCCTCCTATTGTGTAGCCGTAATAGCGCCCTCTATCTTACAACCGTAACAGCGCCCCCTATCGTGCAGCCAGAAAAACTCATCGATTGCAATCAAAAAGACAAAAATTAAGGTATCAACAAAAGAAGAGGTTTGACTTCATACACAGATTATTTGGTCCTTCCATGTCTGACAGTTTGAAAGTCACACAAGTAAATATGGTTGTTAAATCCAAACACTGAATGTAGCCAAACAGTTATCCAATGTCAGAAGTCAATTTCTTTATCTGCTGGTTTGAGTTTTATTAACCAGGAAAAGTCAGCTTTTTAGATGTCTTCTTTAATTGTACTTTTGAAATGACAAATACTGCACTTTTGAACTCCTAATATTTGTGTTTCAGAATTGGCAGCATAGATTTTTAAATGCCGAAACAATTTAAGCAACTAATTTAAATAAAAGTCACGATGTGTTGTTGTGCGGTTGCTAAGGTATTCTGAGTGCTTTATAGCACCTTGCTTTGCCGTTGCTAGGATGTTATGTGTGTTTGCGGGGGTGTTTTGTGTTTTTAGTAGTTTCCACTGCTATCAGTATCTTGAGTCAGGCTGGCCAATAACCAATATAATTTTGATATACAGTACAATCAGAAAAGATCTTTTAAAAAAACGCTTATTTTACACAATGAGATATTTTTGCATATAGAAAAGCTCATTTTTTAGGGCCAGAGAAATTCTGGCTTGTTTTGTTTTACACAATATTTAATATAAAATAAAAACACATAACAGAATATGGATATGTATCAGTCCAGGTGTCATGTCAGCCTAAAATATTAATGATATATTTACTTTTTTTTAGGCTTACATAAAGAAAAGCACAAGAGTTATTTTTGTTTTGTGTTTTATTGCATTGCAAAACATTTTAAATTAAAAATGTGTATGCCGAATGGGATTCTGTAAGTGTTTAATTTACCAAAATCGCAATCAGAAATATTTCAAGACTATAAATATTTCAAGGATTATTCTTTGACTGTTAAATAGATGATACTGGAACTGATATCAGGCTTAATGATCACTTTTGTTTACCAGCCATCAAAATAACCAGCCAATTAAATGTCTATGTCTGTAGCACAAACAGGACGGGATGAGTTACATGCCAAACTTTGATAATTAGGGTAATGTGTTTGTTTAACCCGGACTATGAGCAAAAGCACCACTTACTAGTGAATGTATTCATATATCAACACTTTATTAGTGTCTGTAGTATTTTTGCGATACTGTGTGGCCTATTTACAGTTGTGTGTCACACCTGCAGGGGCGAATGAATCATCTCTGACTCACTCAGGTAAATGTCAAATACCCTCCAGGCAGAAACGCTAGCAGTCTCTCTCTCGAACGCTGAGTAATGACATCAACCCCATAATGAAATCAAATGAAAGTCCATGTGAAAAAGTCTAAAAAACTTCACAGAAAAAGTGAGCGCAAGTGAGGAGAGACGTATTTCATTACAAGAGGACTGAGGGAAGAGCTTATAATCAACAACATTAAAAAGGATCTTCTCACTTTCATGGCATGGGAGGAGTTAAATGCAAGCAATATTTTTTTTTTCACTCTCCATCCGTGGATAAACAGCGCTATCTCTGATCAAAGTGTTTCAGGTGGTGTCCATGCAGATAAAGAAGGATTAGCGGCACACACTGAGCAAATAATTGCCCTTCTTTTGAAATCCAGCATTTGGAGAGAGAGGACCCTGTGAGTTTGCCATGGAGACCAGAGTCCTGTATGGACGCTAATTCTGCAGCTCTTCTCCTATGACTGGCCTGTTCAATATGCTATTGATAAGTGCTGATCAAAAATAAACTGTGGCAACTCATGACATATTGTTAAATTCAATGTTAATTCTTTTCTGTAATGTTTGACAATGAAGAGCACACCTGTGGATTAAGCTCTCTGAAATCATTCAAACGACAGGCATGTCACATTTATTCATTATCCTTGATTAATCCTCTAATATCATACCTGGCTTTACAATGGGGTGAAGATTACAACTCTACAGTTCTCTAAGACAACAGTAGTGGACATGAAAACAAATGCAGGTCACACCTCAGACTCAATAAATAAACAAACAATTAGCATAAAGAAAATCCTGCTTTTAGGACCAATATGTTTGGCTTTGTTTAGTTTGCTTGTGTTTTGTTTTGTTCCATGTTTGTGTTTTTTTGTTTAGATGAGTGAGCTGTTTTATTTTGTTCCATGTTTTTTGGTGTGCTATTTTGTTCCATGTGTGTTTTTGTTTTGTTTTTGTTTGTGCTCTTTTGTTTTGTTCCATGTTTTTTTTTTTTTTTTTGCGTGTGATGTTTTGTTTTGTTCCATGTTTGTTTTTGTTTTGTTTGTGAGCTGTTTTGTTTTGTTCTATTTTTGATTTTGTTTTGTTTTTGTGAGCTGTTTTGTTTTGTTCTATTTTTGATTTTGTTTTGTTTTTGTGAGCTGTTTTGTTTTGTTACATGTTTGTGTTTTGTTTTTTGTTTAGATGTGAGCTGTTTTGTTTTGTTGCATGTTTGTTTTTGTTTAGATGTGTGCTGTTTTGTTTGGTTCCACGTTTGATTTTGTTTTGTTTTTGTGTGAGCTGTTTTGTTCCATGTGTGTTTTTTTGTGTGTGTGCTGTTTTGTTTTGTTCCATGTTTGTTTGTTTTATTTGTTTTTGTTTGTGCTGTTTTGTTTTGTTCCATGTTTGTTTTTGTTTTTGTGTGAGCTGTTTTGCTCCATGTTTGTGTCTTTGTTTAAATGTGTGCTATTTTGTTTTGTTCCGTGTGTTTTTGTTTGTGCTGTTTTGTTTTGTTCCATGTTTGTTTTTGTGTGTGCTGTTTTGTTTTGTTCCATGTTTGTTTTTTTGTTTTTGTTTGTTTGTGCTGTTTTGTTTTGTTCCATGTTTGTTTTTGTGTGTGTTGTTTTGTTTTGTTCCATGTGTGTTTTTGTTTTTGTGAGTGCTGTTTTGTTTTGTTCCATGTTTGTTTTTTTGTTTTGTTTTGTTCCATGTTTTGTTTGTGCTGTTTTGTTTTGTTCCATGTTTGTTTTTTGTTTTGTTTTGTTCCATGTTTTGTTTGTTTGTTTGTGCTGTTTTGTTTTGTTCCATGTTTGTTTTTTTGTTTTTGTTTGTTTGTGCTGTTTTGTTTTGTTCCATGTTAGTTTGTTTTTGTTTGTTTCTGCTGTTTTGTTTTGTTCCATGTTTGTTTTTTTGTTTTGTTTTTTGTGCTGGTTTTTTCCATGTTTGTTTGTTTTTTTTGTGTGTGTGTGTGAGAGCTGTTTTGTTCCATGTGTGTTTTTGTTTTTTTTGTACTGTTTTGGTTTGTTCCATGTTTGTTCGTTTTTTTGTTTTTCTGTGTGTTGTTTTGTTCCATGTTTGTGTTTTTTGTTTAGATGTGTGCTTTCTTGTTTTGTTCCATGTTTGATTTTGTTTTGTTTTTGTGAGCTTTCTTGTTTTGTTCCATGTTTGATTTTGTTTTGTTTTTGTGTGAGCTTTCTTGTTTTGTTCCATGTTTGTGTTTTTGTTTAAATGTGTGTGCTGTTTTGTTTTGTTTCATGTTTGATTTTGTTTTTTTGTGAGCTGTTTTGTTTTGTTCCATGTTTGTTTTTTGTTTTTGTGTGTGCTGTGCTGTTTTGTTTTTTGTTTTGTGTGTGTGTGTGTGTTGTTTATTGTATTTTGTATTGTAATATGTTTTTATTTCACTTTATTTGTAACTCCCATCATTCTCATTGGTTTGAGATTTTTGTTAGAATTATTTAACAAATGTAAATAATATGAAATAAGTTTATTCAGTCCAATGAGATTGCAGGTGACTCTGACTGGCAGTAACGGGAAGAACGAAGTCACTTGAGGTATTTTGAATGGTGTCTTCGCAACACAAGCTGATTTGGTGGAGTTAATTATCCATTTGCCTATTTGCCGCCAGGGATGTTACCCCCTAATCCAGCTCAGCGAGACCCCAGCCCCACGGGACGTCCCACAACCAGCTAGACTCACTCTGAGAAATGTACACAAAGCTGCATTTGCTTAAGATGCTGTCATGAGCGTGAGCAGAGCAGTGTGTGCTCTCCACACATCTGTGCGCTCGGGTCAGTGCTGCTTTGATCTAAAACACACACACACACATAAACATAAACACACAAACAAACGTTTGATGCCATCCGAGAAGAGCTCATGTGAAATGTTAATCAACCGCATCAATCCAGAGAGCACTGCTCTGAGTATATTAATGCGTTTGCAGTTCTCAAGGCTCTAACAATTTTGTTGCCATAGTGACATGGTTTGTATATCATCTCATCACACCTGACAGCTCATGTGTTGATTCAAGTTTCCAGGCTTCCTTTATCCCACGGATTTATTCAGGATTCACGTGTATGATGAACAGACTCAAGATTCAAGAACAAATTTGTTTTTTTAGTGGTCCCAAAAAAGTGTCCGGACCATACACTGTGAAAAGTTATCAGTGGACTTAACTTAATAATTTTAAGGCATCAGGTCCTCACTTTTTTTTAAGTAAACTACATGCGTAATTGAAATATATTTATTATGTTTGTTTGCTTAATAGTTTTAAGGCAACGGGGTTTTTCACTTTTTTTTATTTAAGATAACTCATCACTTTTTATGTGGAGTTTGGGTACAGGTTTGAAAAATTTTGTAAGTTTTAGGAATTGCATTAGTAGCCGGACTTTAATAAAATGAGATAACATAAAATCTGAAGTTGTGGTTGCTTAATTTTTTTCCAAGGCAACGGGTTTCTTCAATTTAAGTAAGTGGACAGAACTCAGATAAACGTGTTAGTCTTAAGTTCAGTAGATTGACATTTTAAGTAATCTGCAATTGAAAAAGATTAAGTTAGTCCAACAAGTTTAAAAAAAATCAAAGCCAAAAATCTAAACAAGTTGTTTCAAATTTTAGATTAATAGCTCAAAAAAATGAGCTTTCAGTTAGATTTTGTTTGGGCGCAGTAACGAACGCTTCCACTAGGGCACAACCAGACTCCATTACTGCCCATATAACGGTGCCTCCATTTCCATATGCGTTTTGAGTGATATGAGCAATTATTTCCACAATTTTCTTACAATTTATTAAGTAGAAATCCTATTCAGAAGTAATGTGAGAAATTTGCCAGATTTTGATGTGAATTCAACCTCTAAGAAACACATAAAAAGAACAAGTATGTGCGTTATAGCTGGTGAATCACAAATGGTGAATCTACATTTTTTTCTTTATATTAAAAAAAAAAAAAAATCCAGACATTTTTTTTCTGAAATAATTGAATGGATGTTATCTTTTGAAAACAAACTGAGGTTTCTACCCTTCTTTCATGATTTTTCATGTTCATCACTATTTCAAAATACAGGTCTAAACACGACTTGGAGTATGAAAATGTTATTGTTACAAATTGATAAATTGCGGCTCCTCTGTAAAATAAAATGGATTTATGCCCACTGGTGGGCAGGTGACACTTCAGAGGTTAAAATAAAAAGTGATTCCAACACATTTTCTTTTGTTTCAATAACTTTTACTTGTCAGGGTAACTTGGAGTTATCGAGTTCCCATAACTTACCATTTTTTTTTTATATATATTTTCTCAATAATTTTAAGTTTTAAGTTAAGTCAACTGATCTTTTTTTTTCAGTCTAAGTTACATTAAATAGTTCAATGTCATTGCATTTTATAACAAATTAATCAAATCAAATACTTGTTCATTCCACTCCAAAACTCATTCCTTCAAGATTAATTGTATAATGAACATGTCAGACTCAAGGAGACTTACGCAGATAATGATTTACATTCACTTTCAAGCAAATCAACTGCAGTCAAAGTTCAGCATTACATGAAAATATCACGTGTTTAGCGATGGTTCGCGGTTGTGTGTAACACACGATCTTCTCTGTTGATAATCGTACACCTGCAGATCAAATGCTAGCATTGCACAGTATCGTTCCTCCTTTCCAATTTAGTTGCTCTGAGATTTCTTTGTTGACAATCAAACACCTGCAAAGCAAACCGTAGCGATCCAATGTCCTTACACATCACTTTACAAGCGTCACAAACGGTCAGCAGAAGAGGCATCAAATTACTGTATGAATTTAATGTGGCGTTACTTTAATCAGATGTCAATTGGTGGAACATTTTGCATCTATCCCAATGTCATTCAGATATTTTAAGAGAAGTTATGAGTTCAGGAGCCAAATTTCAAATTTGTGCGTATATATTATTGTAGCACTTTCCTTAAAAAATCTCTAAGCCTAGCCATAATCATTTGAAATTAATTGGAAACAGCTTTGAATGCCAATTATAAGATGTAGTTTGATTTCCATGTGCAATAAGAAGTGTTAAAGCGCATTTCCCTCCTACTCTAAAACTGCGAGCAGCCCTCCTCTCTTCACCGTCTCCTTCGCTGCTGATGGGAACTTTTGAGAGATGAACAATACCCAATTACACATTGAGATAAACACATCAAATGCCTGCTTCAATTGTTTCAGAAACAGATTGGAATGAAATTAGAATGAAATTGCCACTTTATACGACTTTTCTGCCTTCAAAAAATGACTCACTCCGCCACAATGACAGGGCTGTTTAATTTTGTAAATACACAATGGCTCTTTGTCTCTTTTGTTGCTTTTGACTTTCAAAAGCTCGCTAAAATTGTCTTTCTCTTCTCTTTTTTGGGGGGCTAAATGCATTATTAATGAGCGTTGGCCTACGTTTACATCATAGGAAACACTCGAAGGACGTAAAAGTGCAATTTTACTTGTTACAAAATGACTGACTAAATACCACATGTCAGTGTCATGTTTGAAGATGCGCCACATGATATCTTTGTCATTAAACAGCAGCGAATCATGCTTGAAGACAACCAATGTGAATGACTGTCAAAACAGCGCTCACTCAGAGTAAAAGCTGGGAGCGAATGCTGTAATTTGCTGCGGAAATTAATTATCTTGATTAATCAAACTTGTGAAAAGTCCAAAGCATGAACAAGCGAGGCAAGAGATGCTGATGGATCTCAAAAGGGCTCCATAAAAACTCGTACACTGTAAAAAATATCTTCAAGATTGTTATCACAACGTATTTTCTTTTGTCGAATCAACTTCATGATAATTTATTAGTTGAGATAACTTATTATTTTGAGTTTCTGATGATTAAATTAATCTCCTTCACTTTTTCCAGTTCAATCAACTTAACATTTTGAGGCAACCCAGGTTACTTACTTTTTTAAGTTAAACCAACATTATTTTTTACAGTGTAGTAATCACAGCCTTTTTTCTTTTGTCAAATCAACTTAAATAATTAATTTAGTTCAAATAACATATAATTTTGAGTTTCTGATGATTAAATCATTCTCCTTCATTGTATTAACTCACTTTTTCCAGTTCAATAAACTTAAAATTTTAAGGCAACCAGGTTACTTACTTTTTTAAGTTAAACCATCAATATTTTTTTTACAGTGTAGTAGAAAAATACGCTAAAAGTTTAAAGCTTGTTTGGTTTTCTATCATGTATCAGTGTGAACTGTTAACAATACCTTTGTCTGATAAGAAATTATCTCAAATCTTGAACATATAAGTAGGATTTTTATTGATTAATCACAGTATTTTGCTATTAGCTTCACGAGTTAACATTAGTTAACTACAAGTTAGCATGAACTAATAACGACTTGAACTTATATAGCATTTATTTCAACATTTTCTAATACTTAATTTTATTTTTGTATGTATAAAGTTAACAAAGATGAACAAATACTGTAATAAATGTAGTGCTCATGGTTAGTTAACTCATTAATGTTAACTAATGAACCTTAACACTACACAAATAATAAAAATTACGTGTGTGTGTGTGTACAGTGGAAATACAGCAACGTCAAAACGAATAAAAGCTTTAAAAAATCATGTTGTTAAACATAATTAGCCTAGCATGCATTAACACGCTTACTTTGACAGCTCTAGATTGCACAAATGTCTTTAACAATGTAACTCAAAAGGCCCTAATGGGTTTATAGACTCAAAGTGTTGGATGGTTCATGAAGCCAAAGGGCATCACATTACATCTACACAAGCCATTATGCAATGATAAAAGACTGAGGGAAAGGAAACAGTCCATCCAACCAATCAATCAATCGCTTCTAATCCTAGTCTTCATGTAACAGTGCAAGACTCAGGCTTTCACTCCACTATACTCGCACCAAGAGTAAAAGAAAACACAGCTATTGAAAATCACAGTGCATGTGCCACAAAACCCACAAGTGTGTCTGTCTATTTCCAGTCCGACACAGAGATAAAGAGAACAATTGGACCCGGCAATATGTTCAGCGCAGGGGAAACAATGGCAGAGTGCCCATGCTGCACTTTGAATGTGTCTGTGTGTCTGTGTACCGCTGACCAGATACCATCGGTAAACTTCTCGGCGGGGAAGGCGGGCTTTCCTTTCTTTCTTTTTTTCACTTTTTTTTTGGTAGAAATAGAAGTTCTTCATGTTTTCCAAGGACTAAGAACATAACATACATATGCTTGTATTCTACTAACCCAAACACTAACGGTCTTCTAATACTCTACTAATATTCTAATGAGAGTTTGTTGCAAAGTTACTTATAATTAATAAAATGTCTAAAGTGAACTATCAACATATATTGTAACCCAATATTACTTAATTTTTTACATTTTTACAATCAGGAACTGTAAAACTCTTCATTGGGAAAAAACATTTCGGAATATTTCTAAATGTTAGAGAACAATGATATCACTTCAGTTTAATTTCATTAAAATGTTTCTTTAATCAAATCATATTTGGTATAATAAATTCCACTGACTATTGTTAACTTTGCAACCCAAACCTAACAGTCTACTAATACTCTTTCATTGACATGTTGCAAAGTTACATGTCTAAAGTGCATCAAAATACATTGTCACCCACACTGTAAAAATTAATTAGCTTTATCTAATCAAAAAATTAATTCCTTAAAAGTAAACCATTTAAAATGAGTAAAAGAAAACTTACATTTAAGTCGCCATTATGGTGATCGGTGTTTGATTTAGGTTTCTCCTTCAGTGATTCTTCTTGTTAACATCAGGTGTCTTCAATGTTTAAAATAAAGAGTTCTTAATTAATCTTTGACGTCTCTCTGTTAAATCTGTAATTTGTTCAATTTAATTAATAATATTGTTTGTAATCTGTTGCCACAATTTTATTGATCAGATAAAGCGTATTCATTTTTACAGTGCAATGTTACATTTAACAGGAACTGTTAAATTATTAAGTGGGAAAACCCCATCTCGGAAACAACTAGCAAACAATGATAAATTCACCAAATAATAAATTTAGTTTTCACATTCAATCTTAAGGGGGGATTTCCAATCTGACTTATTGATAAGTCTAAGTTGTCCACAGTTATCTATCATCCTAAGTTTAAATTTAAATCCCCGAGTCTGTACAATACACTTGTTGAATGCATTGATGAACAAATTCCCGAAACTGCCATGTATTTTTAGCATTCATTCAAATCAAATTGTACTTTGATAAAATGACCAAACTAATTAAAAGCAATGGATAAAAAGAGAAAGTTCTCATAATTTAAAGTAGAAACTGGTCTTGAAAATTGAGTGCAAGGAAACAATTCAAAGTAGCAAAAACACGGTTTAATTAATTTCAAATGGCACTTTGGGAGAGTTTCAGAGCAGTGGAGTGGAAAGCAGTTTGAGTGGCCAGTGCTTGGCAACCGGGCTAATCTATGACCTCATTTGAGAGTCTTACATCAGCCTATAGGCATCTAGAGGTGGTTCTTATCCAGGGTCGGGAGGGGTTGGCCACTCCAGTTGGGAAATGCAGCCCAATTTCACGGGATCACTGAAGTATATGTAGAATCAACATTACAATGCTGAGGATCTGAAGTGTTCATAACAATTCCTTCCTTTCATCCACACTTTTCCCAACACATTAGAAAATGCAGCAATTCTAAAAGCAAAAATGGTAAAAGCATTAATGGTAAAAGCACACAACTAAAAATGTCCAGTGTTTCCCTCTTGGTTATGGTGGAGGGTGCGCCTCCTGCCAGGGCCGTCAGTTATCTGTGTGTGTTCATGTAAGCGATCATGGCACACAAAAGCAGTAAAATGGCAAACACGAATGCTCCAGGAAGGAGGACTTTATTTTGTGTTGGAAATGTGCGGAAACAGTCTCCTCCTTGTTGTGGTGGGGCTGCTCTTATCACTTTTGTGGCCTACATGACGAGAGGGACTCGATAAGGGGCGCACAAACGCTGCCTTTCTTTCTGCACGCAACATGAAACTTCCACGCTCTCGTATGAGTGGCAGGGACATCCTCAACAATTTATGCTCCATTCATGGACAAGGACAAAATGGGATGGAGTAAGAGGAATCTGTCAGTTGCAGAAATGTCTGCTCAAGAGATCATTTCTGAACATTTAACTTTTTGTTGTCTTTTCAAATGATGAGGAGAAAATGAAAACTGTAACTCTGAGTTCATACAAATACCAGTATTATAGTTTATACAGCACCTTAGAACAATATTTTAGAAGAGTAAAAGAAAAGACTTTTTTAAGTATTTAAACATTTTTGATTTTTTGATTTTGAATAGCGATTAAATTTGATTTCACTTTAACCATAAATTTAGGCCACAGAAAGTTCCCTATATGCCATAACAGAGACATTTATTGTAAAAGCACAACTTTCAAATCCAAAAACATTTCACTTTTTGTTGTTGTTGACTTCGAAGTAAAGTAATTTTACTGGAAACAAACTTTGCTTAAAAAAACACAATCTGATTCTAATCTCACAAGTTCCCAAAACCGCAATTTTATTGAAGAATAGAGGGAATCTGTATGGGGAAATAGGTACGTTTTTAGTATTTTTGGAGTGTTAATTTTTTTAATCAAGTATCATAGTGATTAAATTTGATTGAAGCACAAAATTCAACCATGAATTAATGCCAAATCTCACAAATTCCACTAAATACCATAAGAGGTATTTCTTGCAGAAGCACTTTCAAATCCAAAAACATTTAACTTTTTGTTTTTGTTGACACTTTGAAGTGAAGTAATTTTACTGGAAACAAACACTTTGCTTAAAAAAACACCATCTGATTCTAATATACATTCTCACAAGTTCCTAAAACCGCAATTTTATTGAAGAATAGAGAGAATCTGTATGGGGAAATAGGTACTTTTTAGTATTTTTGGAGTGTTAACATTTTTTAATCAAGTCTCATAGAGATTAAATTTGATTGAAGCACAAAATTTAACCATAAATTATGGCCACGTCTCACAAAGTTCACTAAATTGCATAAACAAAATTTAAAAAGTAAACTGAATCTCAACCAAGATCACATCTTAGAAAGTTCCCAAAACTTAGATAACAATATTATATAAAAATAAAATAACTCTGTCTCAGCAAGAGATGCTTTTTTAGTGTATTAACATTAACATAGCGATTAAATTTGATTAAAACACAAATTTTAACCATAAATTAAGGCCACATCTCACAAAGTTCCCTAAATCCCATAAAAGAGACATTTCTTGTAGAAGCACAACTTTCAAATCCAAAAACATTTAACTTTTTTTGTTGTTGACACTTCGAAGTGAAGTAATTTTACTGGAAACAAACACTTTGCTCAACAAAAAAAAAAAAACACCATCTGATTCTAATATACATTCAAAACCGCAATTTTATTGAAGAAGAGAAGGAATCTGTCTGGGAAATAGGTACTTTTTAGTATTTTTGGAGTGTTAAAATTTTTGAATCAAGCATACCAAAGTTCCCTAAATCCAATTTCTTGTATAAGTACAACTTTCAAACATTTCACTTTTTGTTGTTGTCAACACTTTCGAAGTGAACCATTTTATGGGAAGCAAACACTTTCCATCAATAAACATAGGCCCCGACTTATAAGTTCCCAATAGACGGTCTTGCTGAACTACCTGTTGCCGCTCGAAGCGGCGTTTCCGACATTTCCTGCGTCGATATCTGCATCTTTAAGGGACGGAGGCTCGCACATTTACTTTCAGAGAGCCGAATTTGTGTTTGTAAGGAGGGTTCCTGGGGCCTTTGTTTTCAGGCCTTGATGTGTGACCAGCAACCCACAGGCCTCCCCTTCACCTCCCGGCCCATTCTGCCAGCGCTCTGCCCACCCATACTGACACAGCAGGGGGAAGGGTTTCAGAGGAGACGCCATCAAAAGCTCAAGGAGAAAAAATTGCTTTTCAGGGCTCCGATGTGTGGGAATCGAATGAGGGGCCTCGCTCAAATCCGGTCTCCAGGCAACGGCGGGTGATATGCCGGGGGAATATCATTAAAGTTGGAAACTAAGCAGTCTCTCTGAATTAGTAAACCTAATCAGCACGGTTTTAAAAAGAGGAGCGGGAGGGGGAAACGCCAAAGAAAGGATGACACACCACACTCGAATCACGGTTAGTCGAGTTTGTTGTGGTTTTAGGTGATTACCAGGCCAGAAAGTGATGCGTTTCTAGAGTATTACGCTTCGATCGAACGTAACAAAGCGGCGAGCAAGCGAAAGGAATCAAGTTAAACGCGAACAAGCCACTCCCAGAAGAGGGTTGATGGTGAAATGCGGTAACTGCCACGGTTGCAGCTGGCCTTCCATCACAAGATTAATAAGTTGCCGTTTCCAGGCCGACCAGAACCTAGTGGGAACCATCCAGCGCCTCGGTGGATTGTGGGTAACGGCCTCACCGCAAGCTGGCCCGGGTTTACTGCTCTGTTTTGTCCTCTCCTTAAAGTGGAGAAAACATCTGTGACTAGAATGATGTCACCGGGAAGGGTTTGGAAACGCCGGTGCACTTTAAATACACAAACTCAAGTCATTCATTTAGCTATCTTCACTTTAGTTTAGGTGAAAACAGACCTACAAATGAAGAGTTCAGATGCAAAAGCCTCTAAATGCCATTTGAAATGTTCTTCTTTAATGATGATTTTTATCAAACTTGTATATTAATAGGTAATTATCATTGCCATTTAAGTGAAATCACTGAACTTAAATATACAAGTTTGATAAAAATCATCATTAAAGAAGAAAATTTCAAATGGCATTTAGAGGCTTATGCATCTGAACTCTTCAAATAATGAAAATATGGATCATTTTGATATTCTTTAGGTCTTTAAATATATCACTGACAGAAAAACTAATATGAGCAATTGATGCAAAAATGTCAAGAAACCATGTAAAAATGTTATCTGTGTTATTTAAACCTGTTATAATAAATAAATATTGCAAAATGAAACGTTGCAATCTTTTAATGTATTTTTTTTATTATTATTATTAAACAAGCCCTTGCCTGAGTGTGTTGATTGATAAACAAGTAATCAACTCAGAATGAGCCGGATTCGTTTGGTTGGTCCCCTCAGTAGGGGCTGTGCAGTGGCACTGCCCCCTAGTGACACACTACTGAGGGACCATACCTCACCCCCCCACACACACACATGTGTAATGTGAGTGATCTATTATTATTCTATAACTCTTGTTTATGAAGCAGACTCAAGCTCACATGCTGTATGCTAATGGGAAGCATTAAATAAATGAAACCACAGCACATTAAAATACTAGATGGACTATGTTGGTTGAAGCCACTGTGTGTATATATACTGTATATACTGTATATATATATATATATATATATATATATAATACCAGTCAAAAGTTCTACTTGCACAGTACTATGTAATGTTTTTGAAAAAAAGAAAAAAGAAAAAGTGTCTTATGCTCATTAATCCTGCATTTATTTGATCAAAAATACAGGAATACATTTAATATTGTGAAATATTATTACAATTTAAAAGAGTGGTTTTCTGTTTTAACATACTTTAAAATATAATTGATTCAAGCTGAATTTCCAGCATCATTACTCCAGTCGTCAGTGTCACATGATCCTTCACAAATTACTCTGATGTGATGATTTATTATCAATGTAACCTGCGATACTTTTTACTTCAGGATTCTTTCATGAATGAAAAGTTTTTTAAAAAGACATTTATTATTAAACACAAATTATTTTTAATTTTTATTTTAATTTTACACATTTATTATTTATTATTATATAAGCATTTTTTTTATTAAACACAAACACTACCGTTCAAAATTTTGAGGTCAGTCATTTATTTAAAATTTTTCGGAGAGAAATTACTACTTTTTTGTGCTAAACTGATATGCTAAAAATAAGTTATAGTGATAATATATATATATATATATATATAAAATGAAAAACTTAAAAACTTAAAAATGTAAAATTGAGTTAATACAATGAAGGTGATTGATTTAATCATCAGAAACTCAAAATATTATGTTATCTGAACTACAGAAATTATTTAAGTTGATTTGACAAAAGAAAAAAATGTTGTGATTACATATCATGAAAATATTTTTAAATGCACATATATACTTGTGAATATTTCTATAATTTTGTGCATTTTGTGTAAAACCGACGCGTAGGACTGGCTCCCACCGAGACTTACTGTAGTCAATGCTGCTTTGTGTGCCAGTGTCCGTCAGTTCAGATGAATCCAAACTAGCTCTTAACATTTAAAACGGGCCTTTGATTCAGGTTTCATAGCACTGTAAGGAATACAGTGGGTGTAATGAAGCAGTACCCAGAGCAGATAAGAGCCTATATTATAGGTAATCACTACTCTAATGCAGCTTTAACACAAGAGGGAGGAGAAAGAAAGAAAAAAAAAACGGCTGGCTCATTATTGCACAGGCATTGTGTATTCTCTCAGCCTATAAGTAGAAAACACACATATTAGCCCTCATATTGGAAATAGGCAATAATTACATCAAATTACTGGTGTCATAGTGGTGAAAAACTTTCCCCATCCTAGATTCAGTGGTTAACTCTCAAAATAGCGTATATGCCCTGCAATAAAGCTTAGGTAAACTCATCCAGTTGCCTTAACTTTCATTTAGCAAGAAGTCAGGTTGGGTAAAGGCAAAGTTCGACTCTATTCTCGTCTGGTGGCTTGACATCTCCACACTGGACATGTACACGGCCGTATCTCTAGACAAACCCTGCTCCCAGAAGAAAATTAGCGCATTTAGCTGTCAGCGCCGGTCTCGCTTTTCAATCCCGACCAGCTTTGAGAGAGCCCTGCTTTTTTCCTCTCCTCTGTCCCCTGGCCTTTCTTTCGCTGGAAACTCGATCTCTCCATAGCTCAAAGATCAAGAAAAAAGGTGTAAACTGTGTATAAAATGCAACAGTCCATCCCTCTATCAGATTCTTTAGATCTGGCAGAGGTTTCTCGCACAACCGGAGGAGTTTGGGATGCTTAACTTTGGGCTCGGGGAACGGAAGGCAGGTGCTAACAGACCCAAACACTGTAATATACAGTACATTACAAAGATCAGAATATTGTATCAAACTGCGTTTTAATTGCTAGTTTTGGAGTATTTGGTATTTTAAAGGCATAATTCTTCCAAAAAATGAAGTTATGAGGAAGTCAGTATAAAACAGAAAAGGGGTTTAGCAGAATGTTCCTGCTGCTCTTTCCCATGCAATGGAAGTCACGCCCCAAACGCACAAAACACAAGTGAGACGATGAGATGACAAACCCCAGACGGATTGCAATACTATGGATTATAAGGTGTTTTTTAAGGTGCTTTAGTGCCCCCAATATTGTGCAAATAATGTGTTAATGCAAATAATGAGATGAGATCTTTTGTTGTTTACAACAAAGGATGTGTGTCCAAATCAACTCTATGGTAAATTATTTGTTACTTGGAAAAAGCTAGCCAAAAAGATTGAACCAAAGAAGTTGCTCGACATCTGCTGAAAGATAGAAGACTCGTTGTAAACAACGATTCAATGCAGTTCAACTTTGCTTTTAGACGTATCTTCCCCTCAGAGGAATCCACGCCACCATTGTGATGTGCTTGATTTCCTCAAGTGGGCAAGGAGAGTTTCTGTTGCCCGAGGGAAACTCATATGGACCCATCGGCAGTGTTGTAGTACTCGAGACTCGGACTCGTCTCGGACTCGGTCTCGAGACCATATTTGAATGGTCTTGGTCTTGTCATGGACTCGTGTCCATTTGGACTCGGAATTGACTCGTACTCGAAAATTTTTTTTTTTTAGGACTCGGAATTATTCCCGAGTCCACTCGAGTTCAATTCAAAATATTTTTCATGATTATTAATGTATGTTAATAAAATATTTCTTTAAATTGATTGACACGCCCAGTGATTGGTGATTTTCTAGTGCGCAACTGCGCATGACAAATTGTAATAAAATTACTTTTAACACCACCTACTATGTGGCCTTTTTACCCTAAACTGATCATATTTTTTAAACTCTAAGTAAATTCAGTAAAAAAAAAAAAAAAAAGGATTTCTCTAAGTAAA
Organism: Pimephales promelas; assembly: GCF_016745375.1. The sequence goes on along the minus strand of NW_024121366.1, from coordinate 1,378,371 downwards.
TACAAGTAAATTAGGTAATCAACCCTCACTGGTCTCGGTGTCGACTCGGACTCGAGTGAGGTGGTCTCGACTACAACACTGCCCATCGGGCAGCTCCACATCCCACAATGCAACACGATTTTGACAACACAGCAGATTATTGTTATTTTAAGTTATTTTAAGACTTAACTGCATAAAACAGCTGGATATCTTAAGATGACTGTTTGATCCAGTCATAGTTTATTATATTAATATTTTTTTCATTTGAATAATTTTATGTATTTTCTCCATAGACAGACAGACAGAGAGACAGATGATAGATAGATAGATAGATAGACAGACAGACAGACAGACAGACAGACAGACAGACAGACAGACAGACGATGGATAGATAGATAGATAGACAGACAGACAGACAGACAGACAGATAGATAGATAGATAGATAGATAGACAGACAGACAGACAGACAGACAGACAGACAGACAGACGATGGATGATAGATAGATAGATGGATAGACAGACAGACAGATAGATAGATAGATAGATAGACAGACAGACAGACGATGGATAGATAGATAGATGGATAGACAGACAGACAGACAGACAGATGGATGGATGGACGGACGGACGGACAGATAGATAGACAGACAGATGGACAGATAGTTTACACATGTATTTGCATGGTTAAAACATTAATACAGTGGTCTTCTTGTTAGTTTTGTTGGTAGTTTAGCGTCGCTCACAGTGCAGTTCTACCAATGCTGGTGTTCTAGATTTGTTGCAGTGTTGATGAGCCACACAACAGCACAGATGCTGCCGCAGGCTCTCGGTTTTCACATAGCTGTAAGTACAGTATCTCCTCTGTCATCCCGTGTAAAGGGTCGTTCTCGGTGGACAGACTTTGCATAAACTGCAACACGTGAAGAGCAGCTGTGGTGGGTCGTGTGGTTCACCTGTCCCGCTGTCAGTACGGGAGGCTGGGAACGGGGTTGGCATGGCCAGTGTGTGTGAGTATGTGCCTGAGAGCGACTCTGTGTGTGTGTGTGTGTAGGTGTGTCCATGTCCCCACGGCCTGCCACAGGCCTGACCCAGATCACATTCGAGTCTCGCTCGCTCACACGGCACTTCTCGTCTATCCGTCGCCAAGGAAGCAGACGGGATGCGGGAACAACAAGTCATTTGTACCTGTAGAGGAGGACACTCCTGGGAAACAAACAGATGAGCCTCCCCCCTGAATAAAAGCCTTTCTCTCAGGGTAAACAGAACTGCATGAGAAACATACAAACTATCAGGAGCATCGCACTTAACCCTTTCAGTGCCCGAGGGCCGGGGCAGCGGAGCACGGCGGAGCTAATGCAGTTGTAGAGATAAAGGAGGAACTATACCTTGACTTTACCTCGGCCCGTACTGCGCCGGTGCGACACGTGAGCTGTTACGACCAGACGCGGGATCTAGAAGTGCCGCGCGCAGAAATGGGGAAAGTCTTAAATTCTTAAGCAACGAAAGAAGAAAAAAGAAAACAGACAAAAACAAACAAAAATAACGAGTTTATTCGACTATTCCTTTTCTTCCTTGTAGGCCAGAAACGAGACTTCCTTAGATTTCCACGACTTCAGTTCAGTTCTCGCGCATGCGTCGTGGAAATCTAAGGAAGTCTCGTTTCTGGCCTACAAGGAAGAAAAGGAATAGTCGAATGAGCTCGTTATTTTTGTTTGTTTTTTCGCACAAAAAGTATTCTCGTCGCTTGATAAACATATAGTTGAGCCACGGTGGTCACTTGGGATATTTAAACATTTTCTTCATTGACTTTCTGGGCCGTCAAGAGGCAGTCCCTTAGGAGCCTATGTGGTAGTTATACAGCTCTCAAATTTAATCAAAAATATCTTCATTTGTGTTCCGAAGACGAACGAAGGTCTTACGGGGTTGGTACAGCATGGGGGTGAGTAATTAATGACTTAATTTTCATTTTTGGGTGAACTATCCCTTTAAATAGGAAATGTTAAGTACTCTTTTACATTGATAATAAGTAACAGGGTTGAGTTAAGATGGATGAAGACACCCAATGCTAAAAATATGAAATATTAAATGTCCCTAACTAAGCGAGCCAAAAGCCAAAGACGGCAAAGCTACTATTAGCAAGAGAAGTTTGATTATTGTTAGAGCAAATGCAAAAGAAAGTTTTCTTTGAAAAAGATACTTTGGTCTTAATTACACTTTGAAAAAGCTTTGGGCATTTTGACACACAAGATGTATTTCACTCAAATCGGATTGATTCACCATATTTAACTCTCGATTTTGAGTAACTATTCCTGTAGTGCAGAAATCATTCCAAAACCATTCCAATTACACGAATCTTCTGCGATAACCAGTTACGAACCCAATGACACGTCTGTCCTTCTTACCCACAGAAATTGTTCGTCAACCGAACAATGGCGGTCCTCATATCAAAGCGTAGCAGGACCACCACACATCTGCTCCCAAAAACTCAAGACAATAAACAATTCAGACTGAGTTTCCACATCCAATTCAGACAAAACCAGAAATTAGCAGCGTTCATCCAACTGTTCCAACTTTCCCAGAGTTGGCGTTAGATCCCCATTATCTGAGGCCAAAGTTAATTAAAGTGGCAAAGTTGAAATCAATGGAGGATTTCTCCCACAAACTGATGGCCAGACATGAGTGATAGGCATGACAGGAAGATTACAGAGGGATACAAAACCTCCAACGGCCACCGAGTAACCGGTTCTGGATTACACAAGAATCGTTGCCGGAGAAAACGAGGCGGAGCCTAGTCAAAAGTCCCACTTTCCCTCATAATGTGAGCCCATCTTGTAATTCCACAGATCATTACCAACTTTCCAAAACTTAATTTTGCAATTACACATGCAATTAATTAATATCTGTGCTGTCATTACACCCCCCAATGTATTCGCAGTTAAAATTAATGTCACTTGAAATAAAGTGCTCAAAATGAGCTGGGGGATGGGTAGGGTGAAGATTGTTATTAATGGATTGTGCGGTTAATCTGGTAAGAAGCTGAGGGGATACGTGAGAGAGAAGCGCTCTCTATCACGCTCAAGTGTCTAGTGGGATCTGAAGGCAGTTATTGAGCAGCATGGAAAGCTCCCAAAGGACAGATTAATCAAATCTGTGTGCCGAAAACGCAGAGCGTGTCTGAGGAGCCGGCGTAATCGTGCGCGCGACACACACTGACACCGTAGGGTCCCGCGTCTTCTCTCTCAGACTCACTCTTATCAATAGACAGAAGAAATATGATCAAACAGCAGCAAAATGAGAGAATGACCTCTAATTTTAGAAGGAGACGTGCTGCTAATGAGATGATGAGACAGTTACGACTGGATGAAGAGGAAGCAGTATGTGTAATATGTGTAAATACAGACTGATGAGAGTGTTCAAGAGGGTATCCAGCAATAAAAACTTGAGGTTCTTCAATGCTTCTTAGAAGAATTTCAGTGTCGGTAAAGAGATGTGTTCTTATCAGCAACATTTCTTGGCTGTATACTATTGTGGGATTTAGCGCGGGGCCGATGGCCTTGGGAACGGAGCCTGTGGCGCGAGTGCTAATGATCGTGTTCCAGAGGACAGTGAAGGATGAGAGAGGACCAGGCCTGGGACATTTATGTTGAGTTTTATTACATTTATGATCGTTTGCTGGTTCCCACTTTTTATTTTTCCTAAACCTTTAACTTTGTTACAACTATACATACCCTAAACAGTTCTTGTGTTGGTTATATGGTTCTTTGATGTTCCTGAAGTTCCATATTCACTTTAAAAAATAAAGGTTCTAAAGGGGGTTTTCGCAGTGATGCCATAGAATAACCATTTTGGTTTGGTTCCCCCAAGGCCTTTTACGTTTTCTGAAGAACATTTTCCACTAAAAAGAACCTTTTGTGCCATGGAAAGGTTCCATAGATGTTAAAGGTTCTTTATGGAACCATCATCCCTGTAGTGAAAAGTTCTTAAAATAATGTTTTAAAAATCTGAAGAAACTTTTTCCACCCTTCACCATTTCACAAATACAGCTTCACTGTTGAACCATTGTCTTGTGGGACAACATTTAACAATGCAATATTTGTCCAGAGATAAGAATTCCAAGCACAAAGGTGGACACTAATCTTGCTCGGGTTTGGATGAGGTCCTTCTGTTGACAGTACAAATAACTTCAGTGGTGTTTGATTACCATAGACAGAGAGCAGTTCGCCCATGTTAGCGACATTAGGAATGGTAAGGGAGGAGGCGAGCGAACCGCATGCTTTGTCTCTAACAAGTTCATGGACAGTTAAAGCCACTTTTGACAACAAACCTGAGTAAGCCTGCTATTAACCCCTCTTCAGTTACTAGATGATGTGTTTGAAGGGATGAATAAATAATAAGGGTTAAGCACTTGAAGTTCTGTTTTAAAGCCTTTTGTAGTAGTAAAAGTAGCAGAGTGCTGTCAAAAAACTGCAATACACACGCTTCCTTCTAACTGCTAAACAGCAATAATGAGACTGCGCTGATATCTAAAAATAAAAATGAAAGTCAAAAAAAAAACTCCAAAACTGCATGAAATTATGGGGAAATCACAAAAATCAAGATAGTTCGTCTCTTCTCACATCCCAGCATGTAAACTTATGCTAATATCTCTGACAAACAGTTGCTATTCCTGAAAATATTATCCAGATTAAAATGCTTAAATGACAGTCAATCATCCTTGTAATACGTGGAGGTAATTAGTGACTGGGAAACCTAATTACTCTGCTGAAACCTGAGTCCTTACTCTCGTATTTCCCTCGACATGGTTCATGGGATTGATCAAATGACACCTATCAAACTCTTCATGCCTGCTCTCTCACAATAAGATTATCTGTATCTGATAAACCCACCTGAAATTATTCTAGGGATCTAGGGATGGATCTATAAAAATATATTAGTAAAAAGTATAAACTATATATATACATGTAGTCAGATCACAGTTAATGTATATATATATATATATATATATATATATATATATATATATATATATATATATATATATATATATGAAGAGTTCAGATGCAAAAGCCTCTAAATGCCATTTGAAATTTTCTTCTTTAATGATGATTTTTATCAAACTTGTATATTTAAGTTCAGTAATTTCACTTAAATAACAATTAATAGGTAATTATCATTGCCATTTAGGTGAAATTACTGAACTTAAATATACAAGTTTGATAAAAATCATCATTAAAGAAGAAAATTTCAAATGGCATTTAGAGGCTTTTGCATCTGAACTCTTCATATATAGCATTCTTCTTGACAATATGAATACTGATTTTTTATATATTTATATAAAATATAACAAAATAATTACATAAACATTACATATATACAAAATGTGTTGGTGGTGTGGCAGTAGTAATCACACATTGATGAAGGATATATTTACAAAAATGTCTTTAATGAATAAATCCAAAAATGTAACACACAAGAGATCACATGGAAAATGGAATAGTACAACCTCTTCAACTTAAACGATACTGAAAAAATAACTGAGAGGACCAAAGGCCTTGAATATAAGACTTGAACACACAACTAACTAGGAAAACAAAACCAAAACCCAATGAAACAAACATACTCCTATAGAAGTGGAAGGCAGGTGAGAACTAATTAGAAACCATGACAAATAATGACAGTAAACAGACTACCACTGTGCATAATTACCCTTTTCCCCCAATCCCACTCTCTCGGAAAGCATGGAACCAGAGTGAAGATGGACCAAGATGGAGCCAGAGAGACGAGTGAGCCTGGCAAACCCTTAGGTCCATGGTGGAGCTGAGGGAGCTTTGAGTCAGGAGGCGATGGGGCCATCAAAACAGGTAACAATGACTTCTTTTAACTTTCTACAGTCTATGCAAATATAATCTGCTAAATATATTAATTATTTAAAAAAGTTCTAACAAAAACTAGAGCAAGAACAGTGTTTGAATGTAGACAGTGAATAAGATCAGGTCAGCACACTTGGGTTCATAAACGGGTACAGTGACTGAAGGTGTCTGGAACGCGTTGTGGCAGTGTCACACTACCGTCGCCATTGCCCCGACCACATGTCTCACTCCCTCTGGCTCCAGTCCTCTGTGCTCTCCTCCACTGGCCAGGGCCGGCGTCACCCGCTCGTCTCCAGCCTCCTTTAGTTTGCCATGTGCACTGACCCGCTCCTGACCCTCAGTCATGATACAAACTACTCAGAGGTAAGTAATCTCTAATTACCCACAATGCCTCTCTCCAATCATGCCACCGCCTCTGAGGTTTGCCTAATCGATCTGAACACCCCAGAATGTGCAAGGGTATTACAGGGGAGCTGAAAGGGGAACATGGAAACTTCTTATATTTTATATCAGATATTGGATACAACATCGAACATGTATTAATTGTTCAAATTAAAAACTCTTTTCATTATATCTGAAAATATTTGGTGTTCCTGCCATGTTGAAGATGATAGGATGATAGAAAGGGTGGAATACGCAGATTTGCTGCGGACGTTATCAATGTTGAAAACAGTTGTGCTGCTTAGTGTTTTGTTACACATCAATACAATGTCTTATATTACAATCATTTAATAATCGTGTTATAATACTCTACATGTAATATATGAGAAGAAATTGGATTAAGTCATGCATTTAAAATGGCATTCATAAAGACAGTGACCTCAATACACCTCTTCTATGATTAATATGTTTAAGATTTTTTTGTGTGTGTGTTGCATAAAGCCAAAAATGTTAAGGTACATCCTGAAAAGAAAAGGTCTCATTAAAAGATTAAAATTCGAAAACATAGTTAAGTAGTTTGGCATTATATTTTTATAACTCTTTTTTTGTTGAAAAAGCTTGTTTTGCTTGAAAATACTAATAATAATTTGAAAAACGTTTGTCTGTAAATTCATACTTTGACCATTTATAACATGGTATGATTTGTTCAGATTGGTTCAGATTTAACTGTTAAAATATGTTTGAAATCTAATAAATAAATATCAAATAAATAAACATCCATGGTGTAAAGGACTTACAGTACATCATTACTGTCATGGTTTAGTCCCGATGATGAAGATACAAGAAGAGTTTAAATAACAAAAAGGGTTTATTAAATAAAACAAACTCAGGTAATCCACAGATAATTAGCGGGCAAACGGCAACGTAACAGCGTGTAGGAACGACACACGACAATACCGGACAGCTCAACTGAGAACAAAGAGGAGCTTAAATTCTCAGAGATGATGACTAAATAACGAACAGGTGTGATGATTGAATGAAAGTCCATGACAAGTAATGGCTGGCGGGAAACTAGATCAAAGGAAACAAGTAACTGAAGAGAAACAAGCTAAAAGTCCATGAAAATAAAACGAAACACGAAGATTGTGACAGAACACCCCCTCCTGGGAACATGCAGCCTCTCACTGTGATGGGCGGCTCGATGGAAGAAGGGTGGAGGTTCAGGAGGTAGACGAGTGACTAGTGAGGAGCTGGAAACTCAAAGGTGGACAGATGAGAGGAGCAGGCGGCGGAAGAAGCAATGGAGGAAATGATGAAAGGAGCCATGGAGGAGTGGATGGTTATAGGGTCTAGAGAGGAACGGACAGCTGACAAGACCCCAGAGCGACCCAGGAGACGGTCATGGGGGAGACGACCCACGGCGACAGTGATGGAGGGAGGAGCCACGGTGGTCCTTTGAGTCAAACCGACACCAATGATGCCTGGAAATGTAGAGGCCCAGATGGAGTCGATACGACAGAGAGACTTGTGATGCTGAATGATAGAAGACCAAGGCAGAGTCACAATGATGAGTGGCTGAGCTGGAGCAGGAGGCCACAGAACTGAGACAACACAAGTCTGAGTGAAGACAACGGTGGATCATGAGGGATGGAGGAGCCCGAGCCTTGGGTGTGGAGGGATGGTGTGCAGCAGAAAGTATGTAAGTCCGTGGCGACAGCTGACAAAGGTGGAGCCAACGGAACAAGGGAGCCCGGTGGAGCTGAAGGGATGACGGTCTCAAGTGGAGCCAGTGGGTGAGGGAGCCAGGTGGAGCTAAAGGGATGATGGTCCTAGGTGGAGCCAAGTTGGCGAGTGAGCCCGGTGGAGCTGAAGGGATGACGGTCTCAGGTGGAGCGAATGGGTGAGGGAGCCTGGTGGAGCTGAAGGGATGACGGTCTCAGGTGGAGCGAATGGGCGAGGGAGCCTGGTGGAGCTGAAGGGATGACGGTCCCAGGTGGGGCGAATGGGTGAGGGAGCCTGGTGGAGCTGAAGGGATGACGGTCTCAGGTGGAGCGAATGGGCGAGGGAGCCTGGTGGAGCTGAAGGGATGACGGTCCTAGGTGGAGCCGAGTGGGGGAGGGAGCCCGGTGGAGCTGAAGGGATGACGGTCCCAAGTGGAGCCGAGTGGGTGAGGGAGCCCGGTGGAGCTGAAGGGATGACGGTCTCAGGTGGAGCGAATGGGCGAGGGAGCCCGATGGAGCTGAAGGGATGACGGTCCCAGGTGGGGCGAATGGGTGAGGGAGCCTGGTGGAGCTGAAGGATGACGGTCCTAGGTGGAGCCGAGTGGGTGAGGGAGCCCGGTGGAGCTGAAGGGATGACGGTCCCAAGTGGAGCCGAGTGGGTGAGGGAGCCCGGTGGAGCTGAAGGGATGACGGTCCCAAGTGGAGCCGAGTGGGTGAGGGAGCCTGGTGGAGCTGAAATTATGCCGGTCCTAGGTGGATCCGAGTGGGTGAGGGAGCCCGGTGGAGCCGAAGAGATGACGGTCCCAAGTGGAGCCGAGTGGGTGAGGGAGCCCGGTGGAGCTGAAGGGATGACGGTCCCAAGTGGAGCCGAGTGGGAGAGGGAGCCTGGTGGAGCTGAAATTATGCCGGTCCTAGGTGGATCCGAGTGGGTGAGGGAGCCCGGTGGAGCCGAAGAGATGACGGTCCCAAGTGGAGCCGAGTGGGTGAGGGAGCCCGGTGGAGCTGAAGGGATGACGGTCCCAAGTGGAGCCGAGTGGGAGAGGGAGCCTGGTGGAGCTGAAATGATGCCGGTCCTAGGTGTAGCCGAGTGGGTGATGGAGACCGGTGGAGCTGAAGGGATGACCGTCCCAGGTGGAGCTGGGCTCTGGCTCAGGCTTGTACTCCCTGGTGGGAATAAGCTGGGTCTCTCGGTCTGCGGTTGGCAGATCCTTATCCACACTTGGAAGATGTGACAATGAACTTTTACTTGATGGTTACACCACTTGGCGTATTGGGGCATTTTGAGAAACCCTTGAAGAAATCTATGAAGTCACGAGATTTCTTTGTTTTTAAATTTCAAGCTGTTCACACTTTGTAAATAAAATGTGATTAATACATGAAAATTCTTACATACAAGAAATTGAAATTGGGTTGAAAATAGAATAATCTAGAATTTAAACTAGATTTTGTCCATCTGATAAAACATACCGAACTATCTGATTAACTCAAAATGAAGTCAAAACCACTGTTTTTCAAGAACTCTTTTCAGACTAGTGGAACTCAATCAACCAAAGTACACATTTAAGTGTTTATTTTATTACACTGTATATATTTGTGTCTTTAGAATTCAAGTTCAATACACATTTTTAAAGGCCGTTTTCTCCACTCCACTCAAGTTTTTTTTTTCTCCACTTTTTCTCCACAAAATTTACATAATATTTCACTTTCTGCTCTGTGCCTGATTCAAAAATAAGACTTGGATACTTGTTACCAAGACAACAGAGTCTCATTTTACCCCATAGCCCACTTCCAACCTGTTACCAAATTACTAAGTGCCAGGGCACAGCTTCAAAGAGCAGACACTGATGCTGTTAATGTAATGAAACTGTACACTCATCTGTTTAAAACACGACCTGTCAGCTTGGAAATAAGATGGACCAATTACACTTTTACCCCTCCTGGCTAATATCAACATCTTGGCAGGTATAAAGTTTTCTACTTCAACATGAGTGTCTTTAACCGAAGCAACATTAAATGAATACCTTTCTATTTTTTTCTAAGCTTTGGCCGAATGCTTACCTGCATATTTGAAGATTTATTTTAATGCATAACTCCTAAAAATATTGGAATTTTGTTGCATTTTAGTATTGTATTTATCGTTTTACTTATTGGCACTTGCTAAAGATTAACACAACATATCAAACTAAAAAAAAACACACATTAAAAATAAATTATGTTTCCTAAAATTATGTTGGTTTTGTTCCCTCTAATTAATAGGTCTTGTGATTTTCATCCAATAGACAATATATATATATATATATATATATATATATATATATATATATATATATATATAAAGTCAAAAATCTCAAACACTGTATACTTTGAGGGGGGCTCTTTTGACATTAGTTAAGTTCTGGGTTCAGTTTTGTGGCATAATGTCCATTTCCTCAGAAAATCATTTCAGAAAATCATTTCTCTCAGGTTTATAGTATTGCACTTAAAATTTAAGTCAGTTTTCCAGAAGGTTTAAAAGCAGAAATATGAAGCTTGTATTTGTCTTGAAGCACATACAGGGATTCCTACTTAAAAATGTGTCGATATAGCTTAGAAGTTGTCCAAATTATCCTTTTCGAGGTGCACTCTTGGAAAAAAAGTTGGGTCCAATAGAACTCAATAGACTCAATTTTAAAGACCACTTTATGCCAAAAAAAGTTCTACAAAAGGAGAAATGTCTTAAATGATTGATTGTGTAATATTTTCATGTTTAACGGATTGTGTAAAATGTATAAAATTCATAAAAGTTTACCTTGAAGAACCTTGTCTTCTGAGGGTGTGCGACTGCTCTTCAAAATGTAGTTATTGATCATAGTAATAAGTAAGGATATACTGTATAACTGCACAAGAGCTTATAATAAATGAGAGATTCAATCGTCATAACATAGTTCACCCAAAAAATCAGTAGCATGAATTAAAAAAAAAAACAATGATAAAGTATGTATAATAAAAAAAAAATGCAATATTACATTAAAAATAAGCCATGACAGAAGTCAAGCTGAAAGAGAAAATCATGGAAAATCGAAAAGACCATTTACACAAACGTCCACAATAGTGCCCCTTGTGGCAACGACGAGAATGCAATGCTGATATTTCAGAGCGCTATCAGATTTCTATACGAGCATTCGATTTATGTTCAGTGGCAATCGACATTATGCCACAAATATCGATACAATTGGACTTGTGTCAAGCCGAGAACATTCCTTAAATCGTGAACGTGGTGATTGTTGGCTGAATGTGTTGAGCGTTGTTCAAGATTCACGGCTCTGTCTCCCATCTGGAGGTGGTGTGACTCGTTGGCCGTGTTAAGCCAAACACACGCACAGTCCCCTGGGTGTTTGCACCGACTACAACAGCTGGTTTGCAGGGACCCTGCGCTGGGTGGTGGTTGGGAGTTTGGCTGGAGGGCCTAGTTACCGTTTGTAGTTACTCTCCCTTTCTGTCTTCTTCCATTTATCCCTCTATCGCTCCCTTTCATTTCCTTTGTCACTTCTAAGTCCTATCTCACCTACTCCCTCTCTCCTGGTGTTTTATCCTGCAGATGGGACTAGATTTCAGTTCTCACATGTTTTTAAGGGCAGGGCGCAGCTCCACCCAGTAATGCAACCCCGCTCTCATGAATACTGTTGGCCCGTATCCCCCGGTATCTGACACACTTTTCGGCCATCATCGGACGCTCTGGGAGCCCGTTCGCACCCATCACTGTCTGCCCTGTCAGCCCTGCTAATTTAATACTTCCTATTAAATGGATAGACCCTAGATCTACGAGAGGGGGATCTTGAATTACATTCAGGTAAAACGAGTAATCCGTCCTCCAGGTGGAAAAGTTTTTTTTTTTTTTTTTTTTTTTTCCTCCGGCACATTTAGTGAGTGTTCGAGTAATATACTCCCTGTTTTGGAAGTATGTTGGTCAGGGTATGACATGATGGTCCCATGGGCAGCACTAATGGTGTGATGTTTAGCTTGGCTAAATCTGATCAGAGTATCTGATTCACTCCACATGAATTGAGGCGACACCTTACAGTCAAAACCATTGTTTTTCATGCACTTTTTTAGATTAAGGTGTATTTTTCTTTCATAACGTCTTTACTTTCATACTAGTGGAAATCAAAACAAAATACACATTTAAGTGTTTATTTTATTGCACTTTATCTATTTGCGTTCAGTACACATCTTTAAAGCCCGTTTTCTCAAAATAAAAAAGTTTTTATCTCCACTTCAGTAGCACTTAAATACCCCCAAATTTACAGTTTTATTCCTATCTATATTCTGAAGGTTTTTATAGAGGGCTTTGCTTATACTGTACTATGCTTATTCCTAAAAATATGTTTAAAATATATAGTGAAATAAATTTTTTCCCTGACTGTTCAATATTTTTCGAATATTATTTTATTTTATTGTACTCTAATATAATGCCATGCATCTTGACTTGAAAATCTCACAAAATAATCCTTAAAAAGGAAACTTGACCGACATTGAACTGAACCAAACAGGAAGTATTCATTCATACACCAGAGGAATTAGCTTATTAAATGACAACTGGTGAACAAAATGAGTAATTAAATGAACTGAGAAACTAGGTCAAGACATACACTCACCTAAAGGATTATTAGGAACACCATATTAATACTGTGTTTGACCCCCCTTTCGTCGTCAGAACTGCCTTAATTCTACGTGGCATTGATTCAACAAGGTGCTGAAAGCATTCTTTAGAAATGTTGGCCCATATTGATAGGATAGCATCTTGCAGTTGATGGAGATTTCTGGGATGCGAAGCTCCCGTTCCACCACATCCCAAAGATGCTCTATTGGGTTGAGATCTGGTGACTGTGGGGGTCATGTCCAAGAAAATTTGAAACGACTCGAGCTTTGTGACATGGTGCATTATCCTGCTGGAAGTAGCCATCAGAGGATGGGGACATGGTGGCCATAAAGGGATGGACATGGTCAGAAACAATGCTCAGGTAGGCCGTGGCATTTAAACGATGCCCAATTGGCACTAAAGTGTACCAAGAAAACATCCCCTACACCATTACACCACCACCACCAGCCTGCACAGTGGTAACAAGGCATGATGGATCCATGTTCTCATTCTGTTTACACCAAATTCTGACTCTACCATCTGAATGTCTCAACAGAAATCCAGACTCATCAGACCAGGCAACATTTTTCCAGTCTTCAACTCTCCAATTTTGGTGAGCTCTTGCAAATTTTAGCCTCTTTTTCCTATTTGTAGTGGAGCTGAGTGGTACCCGGTGGGGTCTTCTGCTGTTGTAGCCCATCCGCCTCAAGGTTGTGTGTGTCGTGGCTTCACAAATTCTTTGCTGAATACCTCGGTTGTAACGAGTGGTTATTTCAGTCAAAGTTGCTCTTCTATCAGCTTGAATCAGTCGGCCCATTCTCCTCTGACCTCAAGCATCAACAAGGCATTTTCGCCCACAGGACTGCCGCGTACTGGATGTTTTGCCCTTTTCACACCATTCTTTGTAAACCCTAGAAATGGTTGTGCGTGGAAAAACAACCATGCCACGCTCAAAATGGCTTAAATCCCCTTTCTTTCCCATTCTGACATTCAGTTTGGAGTTCAGCAGATTGTCTTGACCAGGACCACACCCCTAAATGCATTGAAGCAACTGCCATGTGATTGGTTGATTAGATAATTGCATTGATGAGAAATTGAACAGGTGTTGCTAATAATCCTTTAGGTGAGTGTACAAACGAAGAACAAAGAAAAACAAAAGAAAATCTGGGTATTTTCTAGATTAGGTGGATGCTAAAGTAAAAATTATATCAAGGCTCATTGATATTGTTGTGCGGTTGCTAAGGTGTTGTTTTTTGTGGTTACTAAGGTGTTGCTAGGTGGTTGAAAGGATGATTTGGGTTGTTAATAGGTAATTGTTTACTGGTCCAAAGAGCTCACATTTCTCCTCAACTCATGTTTGTAGTAAATGTACTTTTTCATGCCTAAACGTTAATATTTAGGAGTTAAGTGTTAATGCAGCCTATATCGGAAATTTCCTACTTCCCACTTCTGAAGTCATAATTGCGAATAGGAAAGAGAGAATAAGAATCCTGAAGGATGGCAGATTCATTATTTTGGGAAAATCTTATTAAAGCCAAAATATATAGAAGATAATTAGTAAACACCCAATGGATTTTTAATAAAAAATAGCGTCCCATTCATTGGCAACCACATAAAGAAACTCAGGTATCAAAATTATGAGTTACTCAGTCGTAAATATAGAGGTTCATGTCTAATTTATGAACATTTATGATATGCATGTGAAGGTAGAATTCAACAATAGTAAACACCAGCAATAAACAATAACCTTTAAATCAATCAATCAGCTGACTGAGCTAATATATTAATTAGACAATACAAGATACTGTTGTTAAGGGTTGCCAGCAGAAATGATTGTAAAGAGTCTCTTAGAACGAGATAATATCTTATTTAAGCTCAGATTATTTATGTAATGCACACTCTATAAATTGGAAAGGCATAGTGTTTGTAATGACATTTATAACAATACTTTCTAATGCAACAGCCATTAAGTATTCATAAATAAAATGGAGAGCAATACTACTCGCAAAGAATTTGCGTAAAATATGAAAATAGATTATTTGTTTTACATAATAAAGGACTAAGACTTCAAAGTATGGAAATAAATGTGCAATCTAAGCATTATGAAATTGCATTTCTGCTAGATGAACTCAATGGAAACAGCCAAATCTATCTCTATTCCTCTATTGAGATCTGAGATGCTGTTTCTCACAACACAATTAAGGAAAATTGGCCTAAATAAGCTGTCATTACATTTGTGCTTCTTCTCCATACAGTCCTGATCTAACAAGATTGTTACGTCCATTCAATAGGTTATTATAACATTTCTCTTTGGCTGCTTTTATTGGGAATGAGTATATAAACAAGACGAGCTCCACACAAAAGGCCAGCACCAAATCACACGCGTGCCGTCTTTAAACAGGACAAAAGGGGTAAACAGAAGTAAATGAGTGACCATTATGGCCCGCGCGTCCGTGGACAAATGTTACCTACTCGTCAACACAAATGAGACACACAGATGCCAACACCTTTCTGAGATCAGCGTTTCCGAATGTGATCCTGAAGGGAACGCCACACCTCCCCCCAAATCACCAAATCCATCAAGGACAGGCACGGGTCATGTTGCAGACCAAAAACATGTTACATTTTTCAAAAATTGATTATATTTTGAGGAAAATTATGATTATGATGGGGGTTGTAATGTACATTGTTTTTATTCTTATTGCAGCAACTTGAAAGAAATAATGAGAACACTTTACAATAAGGTTCTTTAATGTATTTCATAGGGCTGTCAAACGATTAATTGCGAAGTTTGTGTTTACATAATAGATGTGGATGCACTGTATATAATTATATACATATATATATATATATCTATATATATATATATATATATATATATATACAGGGGCGTTTCTAGGTTTCACAAACATCAGGGGCTGAACCCGAAACATCAGGGGCTGGGGTGGGGAATAAGATAGCATGATTCGATACAGAGAATAATGCATATTGCAGGCCTATATGCAGCGGCAGACTGGCATCCCTGGCACTGTAACCATACCAGCCCACATTACCACACAGTCACACACATTCAAAGGTGAGGAGGGGGGTTCGGGGGCATACTCCCCTGAGAAAATTTTGATTTCTCAGACCTACATGTGTGCATTTTAGGGTGTTTAAAGGTCATAAAAATGGTATAACAATAGCTTTAAAAGTATGTCAGTGGGCACTGGCAGTAGCATAAAAGATGACAGATTCTTAAATATGAGAAGGAGGATAAATGTTGAAATGAATGATCCACGCTTGGATGCAAATGCAGAATGTTTCTGCTTATTGTTGACAATACACAATCCATATTCCTAACAGGAATGGCCTTAATGAGAAATCTTTCAAGGATTATTTTGCATAGCCTATGTAATTAGCAAATAACATCTGTGTTAAATAGTAATATATTGTAATAATGTTAATCAAGCTGACTAAATCACATGACTGCGATGTTAATTCTCCATTTTCAGTGTATGTTTTATTTTAAAAAAACGCTGATTAAAAGCCGTATAAGCTCGCGAGATTAAAAGTGACATCGGTTACAATAGGTAGCTAAAGTTAGACAGAAACGTTGATGCTAGCGATATGATTTCCTAAACTGAAATAAGATAGGAGTTAAAGGGTGTATTGGATGGGCTTTTATCGCGGGTTTGGTTTTATTTGTTGGAAAAATAAATATAGAAATATAATTTGACACAAGAGGGCAATATAGCCCTATTTATGGTTTTGAGTTAAACCGTGACATCTACACGTTTTCCAAATTAGACCAACGTGATTATTTCACGTCTTGTCGTGATACGGGTTACAGGAGTATATATATAATTGTTATATATACTGTCTGCCTGTTTTTCTGATTTTTTTAAATGTATATTTACTCATTTCAAATGGTTAAATTTGAAGAAATTCATTTGGTTAATTATTACTCAATTCTAATTTGTTAAATTTAATTAATAATATTGACTGTAATCTTATTTCATTTGTACAGTGTGTGGCTCTGAAGACTGGAGTGATGATGCTGCAAATTCAGCTTTGATCACAGGAATAAAAATGACAATTTTATATATATTCACATAGAAAAAAGCTGTTTTAAATTGTAATAATATTTCAGAATATTGAAGTTTTGATCAAATAAATGCAACCTTGGTCCAAAAAAGGACAAAAATGTCCCTGCAAAGATAATACGGGACATTTTTTGAACCACATGAGGAAACCAGATTATAAATTTGACTAAATTATGTTTTTTTTTTTTTTTTTTAATGTATAAGTGCAGAAGTTTTCCTGTGATGTGCAGGTACCAGTACCATTATGTCTATGGAAAGTCCCATTAAAACATGAAAACACACCATTTAAAATGATTTATGATTTTAATTTATCATTTTTTTTCTTGTAATAGGGCTGAAATGAGACCTGGAGATGATGTCTTCGTGAGATTTTTCGGGGTGGGATGGATGTTGATCGTCACCTCTCTTTCATATAAGCCCCTTGTTAGCAGCGAGTCGATCCTTGAGCTCTGAGCTCTCGATCCCATGGGCCTCACCACACCTCCCTGTACTGCGTCTGTGTGTGTGTGTGTGTGTGTGTGTGTGTGGCGCTTTGATCCTGGTTCAGGTGACTATCTCCGCCAGCGAGGTAGAGGTAGCCCTCAGCCCACGAGGATCCCAGGGGAGGTGTCTGGTTGACCAGAAAGCTCAACTTTAGGCATCTGATACCTAAAAGATGGTCTTTCAAGAGAAGAGCAGAACTGGCATTATATTCAATCATGCTGTCAGTTCCTGGCCCGTTCCCTCCCCTGTCCTCCACAATCCTGCTAAATCATGGAGCATCGGGATACAGATGAGGGACAGACTCATTTTGATTCCCTCAAAATAGTCCGTAGATGTAGATCAACACAACCATTACATATTGGCTCCAAAATTTCTCAAGGCACTTAAATATTAATGTAAATATATAATAATAAGTAACACAATCATGATTTGTTAATTAAAAAAAAGATTTAAGGTTCATTAGTTAACATATACATTAACTAACATGAACTAACAATGAGCAATACATATTGTTACTGTATTTGTTCATCTTTGTTAACGTTAGTTAATAAAAAATACACTCATTCATTGTTTGCTCATGTTAGTTCACAGTGCATTAACTAATGTTAACAAGATTTTAATAAAGTATAAGTAAATGTTGAAATTAACATTAACAAAGATTAATAAATGCTCAATAAGTGCAGTTCATTATTAGTTCATGCTAACTAATGTTAACTAATGAACCTTATTGTAAAGTGTTACCAATATTTAAAAAAAAATCATCTTGCTTTTCTAAAGACTGTAAGCCTTTTGTTACATCTAAACACTTTACAAGTGACTTCAATTGTAACATGAACAAAATATGTATAATATAATAAATAATCTATATAGTTAATAATGATCTAATACATAGTAAAAGCTGTTCATTGTTTCTTCATGTTAGATCATACAACACTCTCAGAAAAAAAGCTGTCTGGGGCTGTACCTTTTCAAAACGTAAACTTTTGTCCATTTCATGAGCTAACAAGTACATTTTAGGTGTTAGTACATTTTAAGTGTTAATATGTACATTTTAGGTGCTAATACGTACATTTTAGGTGCTAATATGTAAATTTTTTAGCTAGTATGCCCATTTTAGGTGTTAATATGTACATTTCAGGAGCTAATATGTACATTTTAGGTGGTAATTTGTGCATTTTAGGAACTAATATGTACATTTTAGATGGTAATATTTTAGGTGCTAATATGTACATTTTAGATGCTAATAATTTTATGAGCTAATATGCCCATTTTAGGTGCTAATATGTACATTTTAGGTGCTAATATGTAAATTTTATGAGCTAGTATGCCCATTTTAGGTGGTAATATGTACATTTTAGGTACTAATATGTACATTTTAGGTGTTAATATGTACATTTCAGGAGCTAACATGTACATTTTAGGTGGTAATTTGTGCATTTTAGGAACTACAGTAATATGTACATTTTAGGTGCTAATATGTACATTTTAGGTGCTTATATGTGAATTTTATGTGCTAATTTGTCCATTTTAGGTGGTAATATGCACATTTTAGGTGCTAATATGTACATTTTAAGTGTTAATTTGTACATTAGGTGCTAATGTGTACATTTTAGGTGTTAATATGTACATTTCAGGAGCTAATATGTACATTTTAGGTGGTAATTTGTGCATTTTAGGAACTACAGTAATATGTACATTTTAGGTGCTAATAATTGTATGAGCTAATATGCCCATTTTAGGTGATAATATGTACATTTTAGGTGCTAATATGTACATTTTATGTGGTAACATGTACATTTTAGGTGCTTATATGTCAATTTTATGAGCTAATTTGTCAATTTTAGGTGGTAATATGCACATTTTAGGTGTTAATATGTACATTTTAGGTACTAATATGTACATATTAAGTGTTAATTTGTACATTAGGTGCTAATGTGTACATTTTAGGTGGTAATATGTACATTTTAGGTGCTAATATGTACATTTTAGGTGCTAATATGTCAATTTCATGAGCTAATTTGTCCATTTTAGGTGGTAATATGCACATTTTAGGTGCTAATATGTACCACTAAGGTACCAATATGCAGACTTTGGGTACAAAAGTGTACCATTTGAAAAGGTACAGCCCCAGTGACAGTTTTTGTACCTTTTTTTCTGAGAGTGAATGTGATAAATACAACTTTTCATTATTGAAATGAACATTGAGTAAGATTAATAAAGTATGATTAATGCTGTAGAATTATTGTAACTAATGTGAACAAATGAAACAGTATCGTGAAGTGTTAAGGAAACAATAACGGCCCCAAAATGTATCATGTCACATCAGAAAAAAAATGTTTGTCACCGACTGTTTATGTTGAATTATTTAGGCGTTTCTTCTCTTGAAAGAGTTTCTGCTTGCATGCAGATGGTGTGGTGAATAATTGATGGAGGATATACAGGTAAAAGAGACCAACAGAACGATATGCACCCCAGGGCACGCTTCAATATCCAGTCCCGACAGATCCAGTCATTTCCATGCGATAAAACCATTCGCTCATTTAGGAAAGCGTTATTACAAAAGTTCCAATTTAGCTGCACTGTTTTTGTTTTTGTCTGACCTGCATTGAACATCGCAGGAACAGATAGATGTTGGAGATAGCATATTTTTTCATAGGAACGACAAATGTTTTCCTTCTACGAGGCGATCAGACTGATAAAAGAGAGAAAACACATGAGGACTGAAGCACCCAGCAGTTGTGCCGCCTCAAATCCAGAGGGACTTGTTTTTCTCTGCCGTTGTCACATTATCAGGCCATGTGATCAGGTAAATGAGACAGGTAACAATTTTTCATGCCTGTTGCCCCGAGGAGAAGGACAGACAGAGAGCGAGCCGGCTCTGACGTGCATCTTCCCGCGAAAAACAGATGAGCTTTGGATCGTGAAGGTCCGAATTAAGAGCCTTTTTATAATCCCACACTCCTCTGAAGTTGTGCTTTTTCACCGCCTTCCTTTTTTAAAGTGTTTACTAAGAAGCTGTCATAGATTTCAGCTTATGTCACTTTAGTTTGCCAGCCTGTTCGCTTGTTTCCCGCTTGGGCTTTGTTTTGCTGAATTGGATTTAGCGTGACACATGTACGTTCATTGCCTCGCGCTTGTAAGTACGGCCCTCCCTCCAGTCCCTGAAATCTCCTAAATATCCCACGCTTTGGCAGGTACAGCAATTCAAATTTCAACCAGCGTGTCTACATGGCCTTATCTCAATTGGACAGAATTCAAAATTCCTTGTTGGTGTCAACTTTTCAGAAAGGAGCTTGTCAGAAAGCAGTGCTTCCTTGGTCGTGGTGGGATTAATGTGCCGCACATAAAACTAATTTGATTGCACAGTCTAACCTCTCCTTAAAAGTCACGGCAGCCAAGGCAAGAGCGAATATTAATAAATTCATCCGTGAGTACTTTGCAGAATATATACGCAAAAAAAAGTTTGCTGCCATTATCGCAGCCTGGCTACTGAAGTGGCGCAGCAAATTAATCAAAGTCCTTTCCCCCTGTCCGAATGACAAAAAAGCACCGCCGTCAAGTTTGGCTTAAGCGATGTGCAATTACAAACCGTGTGATTGCAGGTGTTTGGTGGCTGTGACAGTCTTAGCCCAGTACTTCTTGAAACCAGCTGCTTAAAAAGGGGAAAAAAAGGGAAAATGGATTGCCTAAATGTGTCACATTTGATCTGTTGGTATACTTAGTCTTTTGTTCCACACATGCATTTTTCTAACAAGAAATCTACTAAAAACACATAAACAACTGAACTTTTTTAGAAATTCATTGTAAAATGGACCTGCAACAGTTGGGTTCCTAAAGTAAAAAGACCATTTTTGACTGATAATGCTAAAGAGTGATTGCACGGTCTGAGAAGTAGGGTTGGGTATCGTTTGAATTTGAACGATTCTGATTCCGATTCCGATTCCTTGTTTCAATTCCGGTTCCTAACGATTCTCGATTCCGATTCTTTTAAGAGGCAGGGTCAAAAAAGTTTAGCTAACCTTGCTAACAAACGACCTACTCCTTCTGTCACAAATACTCCTTTTGTCACAAATTTTGCATTTTGCCGAGATTTCGTTATTTTTAGAAAAGTGAAGCCACACTTTGGATCGCCAACGTAAGCTACTCATGTTCGACTCGCGCGGTTATGCCAACACTTCCGGTAGACGCTTCTTCATTGGTGTTGTTCAGCGGTTTCTTCTTCCGCTCGGCGTACTGTGAATATCGAAACTAGGAATCGAAATTTTAACTTTTGAACGATTCCGGGAAAAACAAAAAATTAGTCTCGGTTCCAATCGATACTCGATTCTCGATACCCAACCCTATTGAGAAGTCAGTTGACATTGCTGAGAGTAAAGACTATAGGGTTACACGAGATGCGTCACTCTAATTGTTTTGAATGGGGGAAAGTTCAACGCTCTATATGGCGGAATAAGTCCCGCTTTCTAAATGAGAGCCAATCGGCGATTGGTTAAGTAATAGTGTCACTGAAGCTGCTGTTAGAAGCTCCTGTTCCCATAGATATCCATAGTAAAGGCTTTGGCGGAGTCTCTATCGTCATCACCGGCGGCCATCTTGTCACAGGCAAGCTTTCTGGCGGGCTCTGTGGTTCCAGATGTAAGATGAGTTATCTGCACGAACACACTTTTATCTTGTTGAAATCTTGACGGATTTACAAACGCTTTGTTTTTTTACAAACGTTATTAACGTGGCTATAATTCTGGATGATTGTGTATTTATACACTCATTATTCATAAGTATGCAGTGTCATAACTACATTTTTAGAAAGTTAAAATGAGAAAGTTATGGTTTTTGCACCATTAAAACACAATGTTACGAGTGCGCGAGCTGCCTGTGACAAGATGGCCGCCAGTGTGGACGTCGACCTCCATTGGTCAGCAGCGCGAACGAGACATCTAGCCTTTATTATCGATATATGTGCGTGTTCCCATAGAAACAGTCGGTCACACTTCCAATGCGCATTTGCTTGATCCAGCCTGAAAAATGATGTTTTCTGTCATGATTCGAGCATTTAGAAACAAAATTTTTGACAGTTTGAGACAGTTTTTGTCAGATTTCATTGGTGGATTCAAAAATGAAATTTAATCATAAGCTTGGTGAACAGTTAGGAAAATTTGATGTTTCCCCAACGCATTCTCATCCCAAGGCATCATATACTAACGCTTTTGCCAAAGCATCTACATCCAACGCACATGGCACCCTTTAGCGTCAATATGACACGCTTCGGTTATAGGTAGGTTTAGGTGTGGGGTAGTGTTAGGGATAGACCACTAGGAGGCGCCTTCTGCGTCTCATATTGATGCTAAAGGGTGCCATGTGTGTTGGATGTCTACGCATTGGCAAAAGCGTCAGTATTTGACGCGTTGGGATGAGAACGGGCTGGTTTCCCCGTTCAAAAAGATGCATCACCGAGAGGCATTTCAAACATGGCCGCCGAGGGAAACTACTTATCTTAAAGGGACTTTGGAGTAAGCCAATGGAATTCATTTCACATTATTTTTAAACGAATCACAGGCGAGTTGCAATTTTAAGTGGCAAAACTGTTTCAAAACCCCAATGTCTGTTTGCAGATAAGGTTGTAGGTGCAGGTTTGTGGTTAAGAAGCCACAAAGGGATTTACTATTATTTCAAAAAAATCGCCAGTGAGTGATCACTGATCAGAGACAAAACTGATTTGAAACCTAAATATAAGTTCTTGAATCTCATCGAGTAGGGGAAGCATGTGATTTCGGATGCAGCCAATGTGTGACGGGAATCACATTTCTGCAGAGTTTAGCTCCAACCCTAATCAAACACACCTGAACAAGCTAATCATCCTCTGCCAGATCACTTGAAAAATGCAGACAGGTGTGTTTGACATTCCTGCCCTTCACTATGAAACAGCTCAGATATTTATATTTAGCATTTTAGCAATGCAATTATTAGTAGAAGTTTTAGTGTTGCTGTTGTTATACTAGTCTAGTCTAATCTACAAACCCTGCTGGGACTATATGAAAAGACTTCCTATTCATCTGAGCAGTGAAGAAGTTCAAAATCACATCTAATTTGAGAGTATCCACATTAATCTGGTTGTGTCCTGAAATCCCATTTCGAGTTGTGTTTGAAGGAGTAGTTCACTTTTAAAAAAACTCTTGCTGATAATTTACTCACCCCATGTCATCCAAGATGTCCACGTCTTTCTTTCTTCGGTCGAAAAGAAATTAAGGTTTTTGATGAAAACATTCCAGGATTTTTCTCCATATAATGGACTTCAATGGGAACCAAACGGCTCAATGTCCAAAAGACAGTTTCAGTGAAAAATGCAAACTGTTCAAAGGGCTTTAAACGATTCCAATGAATCTTTTTAATGTCATTTGGTTCATTAAACAAACAAAATTGAGTTGACTCGGGAAAAGATTCTTCATTTTGATGAACGAGTTTGAACAGGAGAGTCACGAACGCGCATTTAAGCATTTGACGAGAGCATTTGGCGAGCATTTGAGCTTATAAAACTTAAACATTTGTTATTTATTTATTAAATGAGTGATCGTTTCACTAGATAAGACCCATATTCATCGTCTGGAATCGTTTAAAGCCATTTGAACAGTTTGCACTGAAACTGTCTTTTGGACCTTGAACCGTTTGGTTCCCATTGAAGTCCATTTTATGGAGAAAAATCCTGGAATGTTTTCATCAAAAACCTTAATTTCTTTTCGACTGAAGAAAGAAAGACGTGGACATCTTGGATGACATGGGGGTGAGTAAATTATCAGCAAAAGTTTCTTTTAAAAGTGAACTACTCCTTTAAGTGAAATAATAAAAGGTATAAGAACTGAACGAGGTGCCCATATTGACATAAGGTCGTAATAAAGTCCCAATTTTAGTATGAATGTCTTAGCCTTATGCCAGTGTCCTCCATAACAATGACAAAATCCTCAGTTGGAAGATACAAGCATTCAAAACTGTCTCGGATCAGTGATTTTGATGACTTCACCTTCTCATCAGATGTTCTATCCAATCAAATGCTCTCTAGAATCAGTGGAAATTACACATGAACACCTTAAATAATGAAGGTTGTAGCTTTAAGTCATCAGACTCTACAGAATGACGTAAAGCGGAATTGTAATGAAAGAGCTAAAAGTAGCTAATTCAGACCTCATGGAAAGTGACTGGCCAAGTAGACCAACACTTTCACAATAAACATCCTATTAATTCAGGAGAAGATGAAAAAAAAACAAGGCTGCACTGAATTAAACGGCTGAACAAGCTCAAAAAGAAAAGAAAACCTTGATCAGATGAGATTCTCGAGGTGAGCGCGCTAGCAGGCGAGCGAAGTGGAAAACTGTGGAAGAACAATCGACAAACCTTGGCGAAACTATTTCCATTAGCGAATGTTTGGATGGTATTAAAATCGATGGTATAGGTGCAACTGAAGAAGCTGTTAACCTTGGGCGCCTGGTACGGCGGTCTCAGTAATCGGATGTACACTACGAGCTAGAGGTCGAAGCGTGGGCATGCAGAGAGGTATGTTTAACTTGGGGTTGTATTTACAAGAGTTCAGATTACTCAAGGTGGTGGAATTGCCAACAAGAGTAGTAATTCCAGTTGGGGTTTGATGCCAAGGACCTGCTCAGGTGGAGTTTGTCCTCTCTTTACATGGTTAATTATGTTAGTCTGATCTGAATGTCTTGGCTTTCTCTTGTTCAGAGCGAATCAAACATTTTACTGTAGGAACAGAAGTCAAGGTAGGGAAATGGTTTGACCACAATCACCAGGTTAACAAAGTGTGTTACCACCAAAAGTCATCTGATCCGTTTGGTCTTACCAGGTGAGAAGACAAATATGATGTTAATGTTATTAACGTTAGCCCGGTGTAGATAAGAAAACTGGTGTGAGCCACTAAACAAATGATTTGACATGAAGAACGTCCATCCCTGCACCCTGAAGCCTATCTGGTTTCGCTCTGGGTCAAAGTGCCATGAGAATTAACAATCAAGTTCAGGGGAACTTGCTGCCCAAGGGTTTAAGGTAAAGATCTGTGATCACGTTTCACTCTGAATGACTAGGAAGCTTGTCACTCACTCTTCCCACTAGACAGGGGTACATGATCTGTGCGCTTCCCAAATCATCTCAAACACACCATTTTAGGTACTATAGGATTTTCGCCAACATTTCGTGATTGGAAAGGCCAATTTGCCTCCTCAACAGGAGTCAGGTAGATCTAGAGGGCAGGTCGCTAGCAGTCTGGGTGCTAATAATAATAATTCAACAACAGACCTTTGACTAATATCTGCTTCAGAGACGTGCTGCATAATCCCTGGCTAGCCTTTGATAAAGACTGTTTTGATTATGCCATGTGTCAACTCTCCAGAGCGCCGAATTATTAGTGGGGAAGATTAGAGCCTATTAATATTGTACTTTCATTGTCAAAGGCGTTCAGGATGTGCGTGGTTTGTGAACTTAAGGGCCCCGAGAAGGGTCCTTGTATAACAGCGTCTGGACATTGACTGTTTATTCAGAGACCTTGCTGTTTGAGAATCATTGCTTTTTTTTTTCTTTCCTTTTAGCGCACATTTAAATGAAAAGAATTAAAATAGCCCGACACCCGAGACACTGCATTAAAAATCATGAAATTTTGGTAAGACCTAATTCCCAATTCTCATTAGTTGCTTATTAGCATGTATATTCAACGCATTCTCACCCCAAGGCGTCACCTTTGACCATGCTTCAATATTTGACGTTTTAGGCGCCCTTTAGCGTCACTTACATGACGCGATCCTACGGCGTCATCTAACTGACGCTGAAGGAAAGCGTCAGTTAGAGGACGCGGTTAGGTTTAGGTGTGGGGTGGGGGTAGGGTACACGCGATCCTAGGGCGTCATCTAACTGACGCTAAAGGGCGCCTAAAGCGTCAGATATTGAAGCATGTCCAAATGTACAGTTAAGTGACGCCTTGGGGGTGAGAATGGGCTGGTATATTACGATATTGCAGTTTATTAGGACTTTTAAAGCACATTTGAATGCCCTTTTCTGCATCCCAACAACTACTAACTATTAATAAGCAGTAATTAGGAGTTTATTGAGGGAAAAGTCATAGTTAATAGTGAAAATTAGACCCTAAACTAAAGTGTGACCGGAATATTCGGTAACGCTTCCTTTTACAGTACAGTACTTACATAGAAAGTACTGGCTAATATAAGGTAAGTACATGGAACAGGGGTAGGTTTAGGGGTAGTATTAGTTATTACCCAGTAATTGTAGTTACTAAAATAAGTACATAGTATTTACATGGGTAACTGGACTGTAAAAGGAAGCATTACCGAATATTCTTTATAAAAAAAATGTACCTTGATATTTACTTGTTTGTTAGTTCTTTGCATGCAAAACCACCACAGTGCTCTAGATGTTTTTGATGGTTGCCGTGCAGTTGCTAAGGTGTTCTTGTGGTTGCCGGGGCATTGTTATAGTTTTTAAGACACTTGTGAGGGTCTTTTAAGTGCACTGTAAAAAATGCTGGGTCGTTTTAACCCACTTTTGGGTCAAATATGTACGAATTTAAACAAAATGTAATTTTGTAACCCAATGGCTGGGTTTGTCCATATCTGACCAAAATTGGGTTAAAACAACCCAGCATTTTTTAGAGTGTGGTTGACAGGCTGTCCTGGTTGTTTGTAAGAGTGTTAGAGAGTGGTTGCTTACAGGCCAATTCAAAAGAGCCCACCTCAAGTCTCTATGATATTCTGATCACTAAACATGTGTTGGGCCCCTTTGTAGTCTATATTTCAGCTGTTTTTCCTCTGCTAGGTGCAAATTGTACTTCTGATCACACCTCGACTAATCTGCACGATTTCATATGGATGAAAACCATATTGATTATGATCAACAGTGATAGTGATGCATGAAATGCATGTATGCGCAGTTAGTGTGAGTTTATGGAGGGAAATTGCTGATTTTGTTTCTTGGCTCCCCCTAGTGATGAAACTATGATATGACAACAAAAATAAATCCAAATAGATACTCAAAACACAAGCAAAATCCCCTTTTCCACGGTTCATGAAAGGCACACACTCCTTAAGTTTACGTCAAACTAATATGCTACAAGTTATCGATATTGCTACTGTCACCCATTTAAGTTCTCGGGCACTCCTGAACTTAACCAGGCCGCTTTTAAAACTGGGAGAGAAGTGACTAGTGAGTGATTGCAGCCAAAGGGAAACGTGATTGTAAAGGGGTGTCATTGAGACTCTAAAAAGGCTGTTGTAATGTCAGCTAGGTGGTGCTCCACCACAGCACCTGGGTACAAAGCCCAGTCCAGCTCAGCTCGCACACAGACACACTCATCAGGCTTTGAGAAGCTGACAGCTTAGCATGAAAGCAAAGGTGAAACTGAATCTGAAAATTGCAGTGCAGCGAGAGAGAAGGCAGCTATCAGTGGGTTTGGGCTGAAACCCCATAGCCGAGATAGAGTTTCCGCCATGTTTTCATACCCAGGTCAGCTGACCGGCGCCCCAGAGCACCATTGGACGGCCAGCTCGCAAACCCCGTAATGATGTAACCAGAGTGTGTGGGAACCAGAGCTCGGTGGCGCAGTGTGTGATAAATGCAGCTTTCCCACTCCCCTGCCCGAGAATGGACTAGAATTAACCCAACCGTCTTAGCCCTGCCACGAGTTATCACGAAACCCAACCTGCGTGTGTGGGGCTGGGGCTGTAGTTTCACTGTTTATTGCCCCCTGATCTCGCCTTATTTAACCACATCTCTAAACGCAACACCTTCATGACGGCAACATGCGTCACGTATTGATATTAGTGTTGCACAAGCCAATCTAACATTTTTATAATTCCATTACCTGGTGAATTTCAAACTGCGAAACTTTCGAAACGGCGTAATCGGCGAGTTTTGTTCGTAAAAACTTCCAATCAAAACAGCCTCTTCTCAATGTCAACCCTCCCACGGCGGAATACTTTCCCATACCTCGAGTGTTCCAGCTACATCCCGGTGCTAATTGCAACAAGGTTTCCTGCCTCTCATGAATCAAGGTTTTAGCATAAAAGGTAATGAAGTAGAACATAACCAGGATGCTAAAGCTTGGCGAGAAAATGCCTCCTTAATTACTCGGTAGCCTTGAGTACCGTAGCTCCTCAACTCCTCAATGCATGCAATTATGCCAGCCGATTAGCGAGGGCTTGTGGCTGGAACGTTGTGTGAACATCCAGATGTTAGTGGACAATTCATTTCCACGGCATTATTACAACTTTTAATTGCTTTTCTGTTTTTCAAGTCTTCGTCAACACCGTGCAACTCTAAAAAGCGGCGTCTTACAAAAGCAGAGTTGGCTTTTGTGTCAAGTAAGCCTTCGGTGTGATTGCTAACTTTCTGTTCAAGACAGTCGTGACAGATTAGCGAGGAAGGGAGTGTTTGACGTCCGAAACGGTTAACGACTCCTCCTCCATGCCATCCTTCCCCGCAGTCTTGGCCGATCCTGACCTTAATTAATACAAGCCTGGCTGGAAACGGGAACAGGGCCGTCTCTCAGGACCGGCCTCCCTCTGAGCCTCTCTCTGGGGTAATGAGAGAGATCGGAGCGTCGGGAGCTGCCAGCTGAGGGGAAGGGGTCACTGGGAATGGATTTGCGGGGCTCTCAATGAGGAGCCCCTCCATGCTGGGAGAATCTGGCCGGCTTACGGACACCTGGTCATTAACATTGCTAATTAGCTGCCATTAATCAGGGCTGGGTTTTTTTTACTGTCCCTCTGTGTGTGTGATGCTCATGAATAAGAAGATTGTTCCTTCTTACCTCCAGAAGAGGTGGGATAAAAGTGGTTCCCATCAGCTCAAGATGAGCCGGATTAGACGGAAGGTTAAACAACAGGCTGTGTGGTGAGTGCTAGAGGGATAGGGAAGGATGGGCTTCCAGCCTCTGGCAAAGGTAAAATTAATTACCAGTAATTAATGAGACGGCACTCTCAGAGGCTCTTATGTACAACCCGCCATTTGGAAGAACAAAATCATGAAGCTCCAGTTCTTGTTCAGCTCAAAGGTGATGATAATTCCCATAATAATGAACAGAGTTTTAAGAGGAAATCACAATCTTGGCGCCAAATCTTCAGATGGGTGACTATCAAAAAGCTTCACCATTAGGGAAGTAAATATGCTTTTGGGATTTAGTTTTAGCTTTTAAAAGTACTCTACACTGGCGTAACACTAATCAGGTGGTAGAAGATTTGCCAGTATCTTTTGAAAGCAGCATCTTATTTGTGTCAAAATGACCTTTTCAGTCATCTGCAATGATCTCATGCCCCTGAATCTAAGAATTTTATATTTGCTATGTTATTTTTACAAACTTATCGCAAAATTTTTTGGAGATTTTGGGTTGCTTGCTAGGTGAAACCCAATCTCTAGATATGGATCCAGTCCATGTTTTTAGTAATACCACCTCTCTTTAACAAGACAAAGAAGATTTGAGGAGAGCAGTTGGTGCAAAGTTACCTGGCCAAGTTTAATATGTAGGGGTGGGGTTTGTTGAAATCCCTAACCCTGAACCTGAGCAACAGTAATAGCGATGCTCGTCTCACCAAACTATTTTGTGTATAAAGTATATCCTAATCATTGTCCTTTAAAATATATTTAGAAATATGAATCAATATTAATGGTAATTTCTGTGATTAATATTTCCGGTTTAACGCAATTAAGGAAGTATTCCTTTTTCCCTTCCTGGCATCCATTGACTAGCGTTACAGAATATGATCCATGCATGCTGTCATGATTCCTCTCGTTTGTGTCTTATTGCGCTTGAATGGACAAAAACACATGCAACTGTCAAAATTTTGTTTTTGGAGAGTATCCTCATAAGCACAGTCATACATTTTCTAAAAAAAAAGATTTGTGTGTCGGATGAAAAATCGGATGTGTGTCATGTGCGTCAGGCCTTAAAGTGACAGCAGCCTCATATTCCTGCTGCAGTCTGTCATTAATGTTCATTAATTAATGTTAATTAAACTTAAAGAAAAGGGGAAAAGATCGCACTGCTCGGGACTGAATAACTTTTGTAGCTTTAATAAGGATTTCATTTATATAGTGATGACTATTCAGTGTTTTCAATTTACCTGTATCTAAAATTTAATGTACCTGAAAAAATTTGCTTATTCATTTTTTTTTTATTATTATTATTACTGACTGCGTGGCTTTAAAGGTTTGAACTTTATTTTAGTTTGACTTAAATATAAAAAAATAGAAAAGTACAGGGTTACATGGGTCAAAAACAATGAAAACAATTAGTAAAATGACTTTAATTATAACATGTTTATGAGCATATTGCTTTAAGTTCACTTAAATGAAAAATTGTGGGATTTTGATATATACTGTAATGTTGAGTGGTTATAATCACTCATTTTATCCCCAGAAACTGAGGGTGGATACGTCTATTTAATAGAGACATCAGTATCAGGACCTTCATTCATAATACTTAGTAAAAATGCTAATATTTAAACAAACAAAAGCCAACTTTATGCTGTTTCTAAATAAATATGGAGATTTAATGTGAAATTATATATTAACATACAAATATTTTATCAATTTAATGTAACAATTATATATTTTTGTACCTTTGAGAATAAAACTTTCATCAGCTGAATATAAGCCTTTGTTTATTTCCAACAATTTCTCTCCTCTTGCACAAAATGAAGTCTTGTTCATATGATTTCGAAGATTTTCCCTGGGAAAGCGGAGCAGTCTTGGGCATGTTACCAAATGACCGCGCGAGAGAGAGACAGAAAAGAAGTGGCGTTCTGGCACGGCATCATGCAAATAGAGCACATTCTTCCGTTTTTCTCATGACGGATTGCCTCTGAAATTAGTGAAGCGAGCTGGTAAAATGCTAATGAGAGATGCATCAATGAGCTGTGTCATCCCTGGGGGCTTTTGGAAGGGGCAACAGGACCCTGAGCGGGGTGCAAGAATTCAGTTTAGCTCTGGGGTCCTTAAATCCGTTGGCCCTTCGCATCTGCATTCCTTCAGTTTTGGGAGGGACATCGTTTAATCCAAAAGGCATTCAAGTCGATGGCAAGTAACCCAGAGATTGTGGGATATATCAACTGGACTGAGGTATTCAGTCTCAGTGAAGGCTCCTGCCGTACAGTCCGCCTCCAAAAAAACCCAAAATTTGAGACAGTGCAACAATTATTGCTTTCCATTTAATGACTGAAAAACCTAAGCTATTGTTCATTGTTCCTAAGCTACTTCTAAACCAATACATCAAAAATAAACTGACACTAAATTCAATTTCAAAAGTACCCCGTAACTCACTCACACCAGATCAAACAGACAGTCAAGGTTGCTGCGTCAATCGAGCCAGGAAGCCATAGAGACCGTGTTTGCAATTTTCAGAGAACTCAACCTATTATAGTTGTCTCATGTTAAGCTGGGATAGGAAAAATATTTTAACATCCAAAATATTACACACATAATTGCTCCAAAAATGGCTTTATGTGACAAGCAGCCCTCATCCTAGACATTTCTGTGCAGGAATAGGTCTTTTAGGGCCCG
The DNA here is from genome assembly GCF_016745375.1 of Pimephales promelas. The sequence goes on along the minus strand of NW_024121366.1, from coordinate 1,346,671 downwards.
CGAGAGACCTCGTTGGGGAGATAAAGCGTTCACGCAGACGGTGAGTGACAGACACCCCCCCCGCGTTTAGTCATCAGTTTATCAGCCGAGGCCTTGGAGGGAAGAGCGCTATTGTGCCCGACAGATCTAGCAGGCGACGGCCTACGTGCCAGACTTGAGCTGTTGACCATGCAATGTGGAACTCATAGAATTCAAGTCCAAACGTCCTTGGATTTGATGGGAAAAAGACATGTACATACACAGTCAAGCACTGGCCGCTTTCAGACGACACACACAGTCATACGCAGAACGGGAACAATGGGCTGCCTGATGCAGTCCGTCAAGCTTCATGCGTCTCATTAACGCAGTTGCCCATGTTTACAGCGGACATGGGCATTGGGGAATGGGGGGGGGGGTGCATCTCAGCAATTGCAGTGTGAATTGCACGAGAGGATTATATGAAGTGCTGGGACACCTTGTCTTGAGTACCAAAAACAGCTGCCTAGGGCCCAGTGCACCTGCTTGTTACCGGACCGTTTTCACCTCGCATCTAAAACAAGGAGGTTTTCTCTGTTTTTTTCCATCGCGAGTTTTTCAAGACTCTCAGATGAGCGAGAGGGGGGTAAGAGACGAGAAAATAAGACATCAAAGAGGCTGAATGTTGGAAGGGGGGGGGGTGGGCGGGTTGGTTGGAGAGGAGGTCTGGAGTGCAGACTTAAGAAATAAGAGCTTTCCTCTAGAAACTGCTGGAGGTTTGAGATTTGGTGGAGAGTGTTAGCAGGAGAGGAGAGTGCATTAATATTTGGGGGTAGTGAGGGAAATAGCCAGAGCTGTTACAATGTAAATGAGAGGCTGGAATGAATGGAGAGACCCCCGCCCCCCCACTACCACCACCACCCCTCCACCCAGAGCTTTCCTTCTCTCAAGCCCTGTGGATCAACATACGCCGGGATGTTCGTGCGGTGCATAGCAATGAGGGAGTTGTGGTTCAGGGAAACGGGACACATCACTTTTGACTACTTCCACTTGTTCTGTTTGTTCAAACAGGTGAAGGATGTCACTTAGTTTTTCAAACTTTTAATTTATTTTAGTAAAGTTGGGGTATCCTTAAGATTTGGCCTTCTACAGGCTGAGGCGTACAACTGCAAGCTACTCATTGTTTTGGTAACTACGCGAGTTGGGCTTCGACTCAACTCTTCAACATCCTTAAAACTCATCTTTGATCACTAAACTTACATTCATGCCTTAAAATATCTTGAATGTAACTCTACACGCTTGCCTCATTTGGTATACGCGGTATGAGTATGCAAATTAGCCCCACCTCAGCTCAGAGATCCACTGGTTGGCGATCACACGTTGATCGGATTGGTTACAAGGTCATTTGTGACATCAGAAACACCAGCGATTTCAAACCGTGTTTTTGAGACTGTCTTTGGTTCACTGCAGTTGTAAGGAGGAAATACTCAGCAATGCTGTCGACTTATGAATTTACACATGGTTTGTCTTAAAGCGTATTAAAAACACCACATAGACAACATTAAAACAACATTAAAAGCTGGATTTTCACCACAGTGGTTTTCCAAGGCCATACAATCCCTGTATAATCACTTTGTGTTCTAGGTCTTATGGTGTGTTCACACCGAACGCGAATACAGCGTCAAATACGCGACTATCGCGTCTAGTTGGACGCTTTTGAACCCATTCGCGCATCCACATTACTCGCGAATAAAAAAAAACAACACAATTTCTTTCTGGCATACGTTTCCGTCATGTCTGAAATAAAAGATATTGATGCTCTAGTTGTGGAAGTCCCAAATACGGAGGAAAACCAACCCAGACAGCAAACTGACATTGAATCAACGTGGAAACGACGTCTCTCATGACATTGAAACAACGTTGATTTTGCTCATCGAATTAACGTTGAACCAACGTCAGACGCGGCATTCTTCAAAGCTAAATGAAATCGAAAATTGGTTTGCTTTCATAACGTTGAAACAACGCGTTGATTTCAAGTTGATTTTCCGTTAGTTTTGAAAGAATGACGCGTCTGACGTTGGTTCAACGTTAATTCGATGAGCAAAACAATGTCAGATCAAAGTTGTTTCAATGTCATATTTCCACATTGATTCAATGTCAGTTTGCTATCTGGGAAACGCTTTCCGTCTCAGCTGCGGAGCGCCTTTCCTTTCCATCTTTACATCATAAAATAACGTCAACACCAATAAATATACAGCATATATATCGTTTTTCCTGTGATTTAATTACAATAAGTGTGTGAAAAACATGCCAAAGTATCATATATTTCAGAGACGGCAACAATCGGAATCACCTCCATTTTTGACAACAGTGATAGACCGGGCTTATCGATTAGCTCTTCGTTGATTGGCTGGCGCAACAAAGCGTCATGCGAATCTTCCGCTCGAGTTCAAATTTTTCAACTTGCACGGAAGACGTTCGCGGCAAAACACGTCGCCCAATTCGCGTCATTCGCAACGCCCGCCGTCTTTGCATTGACTTTGTATGTAATCTACTCACGCAAACGATTAAATTCGCGTTAATGTTGTTGACATTAGAAAAATTGTTCCAAAATGTCGCTCCACATGAGCTGTGGTGGGTAATCCAGGTTGCAACATTACACACTCCCATTTCCAAATGTTCCCATTCCTTAAACATATAGTAAAAGTGACCACAAAAGCTGTGGGTGCATTGAAACAAGAAATCAAGCTTTCAGTCTAAAGTTGGTTGTGATAATATATACTTATCACATAAAATCACACAAATCAAGGACCTGCTTCAAATTCTCTGTTACCCGTGGCTCGTGGGATTCTTGCCAGTTTCCTCGGGATTACCGCGAGGAGGAGATTTCAAGCAAACGGGGAGGGGCACGGCCATATTAACACAATGCACACACTTCCACATTATGATGTCACCGTTCTGTAGGGGTTTCCTAACAAGGCCGACGACTCGTTTAAAAGTTTGTCGACAAATTGCGCTGCATTGAAAGTAATAGTGTCCACTGGGGTAGATGGTCGGCAAAGGACCGCAGGTGTTTAGATCAGCTTAAAAAATAATAATAAACCCTTCCCCGCTGGGCTTTCTTTCACGAGTCCCCCGGCTTTTATTCCCAGCTGTTAAAGTGAACTCAGACAGGAAATTCCTCACGTGATTGGCCTTTATGAGTGGCAGGGAGGCTTAACCCAAGTCTCAAAGGGGTCATTTGTAGATGACTGTGTGAATAACATTGTAAGGACCCATGTTTCTCTTCACATCCAATTAAGACTACTGCTTACGGCCTCACACCTCTCCCAAGAGGATGGTTTATGGGCTAGCATTAAAAGCTAACTAAGGGTGACGGCGGGGTCCTTTATATACACGCCATTCTGCGTTTGTCTGTGCCGTTTGCTCACATGATCGCCATAAATACTGGCTACTGTAAAACCAGGGTTAGATAAAGTTTGCTTTTTGATGTGTTAAAGACTAGCTCGGTGTTACTACCGAACTAGCAGGCAGTGTCTTTTACGAGGGTGCATTTGAGTGAATTGGCAGTTTTACCCTGCGTGTGTGCTATTCATTTTTATTGTGTTGTTAGCTTAGCAACACGTTTAGCGCGCTGGAATCCAGTTTCCACACAACTTTGCAGGATTTCATTGAGGATGTTGGCTCAGAAGATAGTTGCCCACGCGACACTCCTCAAGTTCTTCAAGCCAAAAAACATCTCAGCATTCAAAACATCTTCAGCGAAGACAAATCACTCATGAAGACATTTCTACTGGTGGCGCCCTGGATTATTTGATTAGTACTGCTTAACCGCTATCAAGGCACTTCAATCACACACATGGTTAATTATTTGCAACTAATTACAAGCTTTGGCAAATACCATTTTTTTCAATTAGATGAGTAATTTATCAGAGTCAACTTAGTCTAGCAACAATTACAGTGTTTTGGCAATGCTTCTGTCGGAGATCTGCTGTTTGCTCCTTGTGTGGGGGAACAATATTAATATTATTTGGGGGTTCCTTTTAAATTATATTCTATAATTATATCTGATCAAATATGCATGTACATTTAATATTATATACTAATATATACTATGTTGGTTTAACTTAAAAAAGTTAAATTAAGTAACCTGGTTGCCTTAAAATTTTAAGTTCATTGAACTAGAAAAATTGAGTTAACACAATGAAGGAGATTGATTTAAGCATCAGAAACTTAAAATATTATGTTATCTGAACTACAGAAATTATTTAAGTTGATTTGACAAAAGAAAAAATGTTGTGATTACAAATCATGAAAATATTTTTTTTTTTACAGTAAAGAATAGTTAAAAATTCATACCATTCAAAACCCAAATGATTTTCTTATGATTATCAGTTAATAATGACTTGAGTTTTGGTCTGTTTATCCTTCAAAGTATGATTTCAGAAGACTTTGAATATGAGTCCTATTGATTTATATTTTGACATTACTGTTGTTAAATAGAAACAATGCAGTTCAGAAATTGTATTAATCTTATTTTTTGTACCATGAAAGACATTGAAATCCATTCAATAAAAATCCATTTTAATATGTTGTAAAGCTTGTGCACTGTGTAAAAATGATTATTCAAAGCTGTAAATAAAGCAAATATTACTAGAGTATGTTCTCAAATGTAATGTAGTAAGTATTCAAAATAATGTTTAATCCAATGTGTTGCTTGCCATTGTTTGTCAAATTTACTAGCAATTTCTAAACTAAAATTGGGTAACACTTTACATTTTACAGTGTCCTTGTTACATGGTTTACATGTACTTACCATAGTAATAACAGTAAATTATGCATAATTACATGCAACTACACTCTAAAAAATGCTGGGTTGTTTCAACCCAAATTTGGGTCAAATATGGACATGTTGGGTTAAAAATGTACATTCTAAAAAAACCTGGGTTGTTTCAACCCAATTTTGTGTCAAATAGGGACATGTTGGGTTAAAAATGTACGCTCTAAAAAATCCTGGGTTGTTTCAACCCAAATTTGGGTCAAATATGGACAAACCTAAATGTTGGGTTAAAAATGTACACTCTAAAAAATGTTGGGTTGTTTCAACACAATTTTGTGTCAAATAGGGACAAACCCAAATGTTGGGTTAAAAATGTACACTCTAAAAAATGCTGGGTTGTTTCAACCCAAATTTGGGTCAAATATGGACAAACCCAAATGTTGGGTTAAAAATTTACACTCTAAAAAATCCTGGGTTGTTTCAACCCAATTTGGGTCAAATATGGACAAACCCAAATGTTGGGTTAAAAATGTACACTCTAAAAAATCCTGGGTTGTTTCAACACAAATTTGGGTCAAATATGGACAAACCTAAATGTTGGGTTAAAAATGTACACTCTAAAAAATGCTGGGTTGTTTCAACCCAAATTTGTGTCAAATAGGGACAAAGCCAAATGTTGGGTTAAAAATGTACACTCTAAAAAATCCTGGGATGTTTCAACCCAAATTTGGGTCAAATAGGGACATGTTGGGTTAAAAATGTACGCTCTAAAAAATCCTGGGTTGTTTCAACCCAAATTTGTGTCAAATATGGACAAACCCAAATGTTGGGTTAAAAATGTACACTCTAAAAAATGCTGGGTTGTTTCAATCCAATTTGGGGTCAAATATGGACAAACCCAGCTGTTGGGTTAAGTTTATTAATTTCATTTTTTAATCCAACATTGACACAAAATTGGGTTGAAACAATTTTTAGAGTGTAACCCTCAACCAAATCCTTATCCTACCCTAACCCTAAAGTAAGTACTTAACATTACTCAGTACTTAAATATATAACTACACTGTAACAATGACACCTTAAAATAAAGTGTAACCTAAAATTGTTTCAAAGTAAATTCTACACCAATTTTTGTGTCGTAATCAAAACAAAAGGCTGGAGCTAGACTCAGGGTTATAGTCAGTGTTTAGCCTTTATAGTGACACACACCCAACAGTCAATCGTCCCATAAGGACAGCGAATCTGACAAACACTCTTTGCATGTCACACCATCAACTAATACAAGACTCCCCCGTGTTATTTAATGTCTTTCCTTTAGATTATTCCACATGTCTGGGTGAAACTGACATGCATTACTGTATGTCTCTCCTTTCATGGTGTTAAATTGCAGGATATGGCCTGCAGGAATATATTTTCTGGCAGCTTAGTGCTGAAGTTGCCATGTTCTGTCCTGATAGCACTCAGAAGTGTTTGTACAAGCTTCCACTGGAGAGTCTGCCAACAGCTGATTTGATAAAGTTTTGTGTATTGCACACATCAAGGTTGTTGTTTTTTTGTTTTTTTTTTATTAGACGAACATGAAAGCGTGTGGTATATTAATTTCCCTTCGACTTGGTACAAGCAATATCAGGCATATGATGACAAAGCTAAAACAAAAGCTGTTCTGGTTTAAAGAGACATTAGCTTTGATCGAGCTACCTATATATATATATATATATATATATATATATATATATGAAATGAAAGTCAAAAGCACATTTTTAGTCATACCTGGAAACAAATCCTGTTCAAATGGGTTACATGGGCCATTCTCTACAATTAGTTGAGAAACATCTTGAAAAGAAAATTTTCTTTTTCCATAAATCTTTTAAAGTATTTATTTTTTTAAAGTTAGCCAATACATTTTATCATACATATTTCAAAGTAAAGGATTCATTATTTTGATATAGCCTAGCTTGCATTGGAAAAAAACCATAACAGTATTTTTTAAAAAAAAATTTTGACAAAATATACTATATTTAACATATGAGCAGAAACGGTCTAAAAAAAGCTTATTTGATGTCTATTTTAGAGTAAAAACTTTATAATCTATCCAAAACTATAAAACACACACACACACACACACACACACACACAGCTGATGCGACTTCTCCGCCCCCTCGTCAATATCAGGACCTCGTCAGTATTTCTTTCACCCTTTTATTGATGGACAGTGTTACATTGTGTGAGAGATTATTTGCTCCAAGTGAGAATGTTAGTGTGAAATTGGTCACTGTATATGCCAACGTTGTTAAAAAAAAAAGAAAAAAAGCAAACCGATCCACTATTCCATGTTGATAAGAGCATTTAATTGAGAAAAAAATAATGGGACAATTTAAAATAGTAGGCGAGTTAACTATGACATGCATGCGATTAATCGCGATTAAATATTTGCTATAATAAACATTTCTGTAAATATGCCAGAATTAGCCAAAAGCCAATTTTTCATCTGCAGTCCGTAGACAGATGGTAAAAAGTCACCCTAAAAGAGAGTAAAATGACACATTTGCATAACAATATAAAAATTACAATACATTTAGTAAGAAATACTATAATGTAAAAATATACAATCAAAACACAGCAAACCTACAATCAAAGCAACATCAGACAAAAAATAACACACAAGGCAAGTTAATTTTCGTGTGCAGATAACAACATTGTCAAAACGATCCCGAACGACTAAGAACGCTGTATTATTCATGCCAGGCCAGTAGGTGGCGACATCACTTTGTACAGAAACACTATGAACCTATAGACTGAAAACGTGATACACATGCGCATGACGTCAGCTTGAAGTTTAAAAACATTGAAACCCGTTTTCAAAAGTTTGCGTTTTCAGGCTGTTGTCGTGTAAATGAACGGTCAAAACACATAAAACGTTTTTTGTTTTTACTTGAAAACGGCAATATGTAAACAGACACCATTATGAATACCCGTGCAGACGTGCACATTTTACTTTTGCCTTTATATTAGGGATTTTAAAAAAAACGGCGGTGATACCAACGTAGTAATACCAATGTGCGTAGTATTTTGCCGTTTTGTCATATAGCGTCACATATGACGCTAAACGATGAGAACGGGCTGGTGATACCGGTATTATCGGTATTGTCACACGTCGATTAACCGGTGGGAAAATATCCTCACCATCACATCCCTAACTGGTAGCATGTCGTAATTACCATAATTACAAGATGACAACTTACGACGTTCACTTCCTCGGACTGTGAATTATGCGTTTCTATGGCAACACAATCAACAACAAAATAAATCAGTCAGGTGGTACAAGTCGGAGCTCTCAGATACTTAAGCTTACAAGTTGTAAGTTCTACGAGGACGTGAACGCTTTTTACAAGTCAGTGTCTCGTAATTATGCTTATAACAACATGGCATGAACGCACCTATACTCTAATAATCTTTGTTTTTAGAACTTTAAAAAAAACTTTTTTAGACACATTTTTTAAAAGTTTGGCAACACTTTATTTTGTAAGGTGATGTAGTTACACGTTACTACATGTATTTACAGCCCGTTCTCATCCTTTAGCGTCACATAATACGCTATATGACAAAACGGCGCTATACTACGCACATGGCACCCTTTATCGTTAATATAACACGCAAACCCAAGACGCCATAAATCCTTTAGCGTGAATATGACACGCAGACCCTACCCCACACCTAAACTTAGCGCTCACAGCGCGTGTTATATTAACGATAACGGGTGCCATGTGCGCAGTATAGCGCCGTTTTGTCATATAGCGTTCTAAATGACGCCAAAGGATGAGAATGCGTTGGTATTTAATATAGTAATAACAGTAAATTATGCATAATTACAAGTAACTAACCCTAATTCAAATCCTAACTGTATCTCTATGGTAAGTACATGTAGTTAATTAAAATTACTCAGTACTTATTTGAGTAAGAATCAGTGTAACTATGGGACCTTAAAATAAAGCGTAACCAAAAGTTGCGTGCTGCGAAACGCTTGACTGAATACACAGTCCATGTTTACATAGAAAAACAATATGAAAGCAGTGCATTGGAATGAGAAATTCTGTGTGAACACTAAACTAACTTCAATTGAGCTTGTCATTAGCATGTTGCTAAGCTAATACAGTAATTCTCTGACAAGCTCAATTAAAAAAACAAAACCTAGTATGCTGCACACCAATTTTGCGGTAAAATCCATTTCCCATTACACTTAACTACTTATATTGATGCTTTTTATAGTATCCCATGAAATTCGTAACTAAGATCTTCTTATGTACACAATGCATACAGCCGCACACATAAGGCCTTCATAGTTAATATCACCTAAATTCACCTTTACGAACAAAGTCATGAAACTGCGCCATGTGAATCTCCGAGCATCCGCAGGCTGTCTGCCTGTGTGGGGTAAGATGTGCCGCCCTGCAGTCAGACAGCAAGCGAGGGCAGCTGTTACACAGATCCACAGTGAACATCTGTTGTACACGCTCGCAGCCAAAAGCCGCCTTTTGTTTACTAATGCTTCTGAACTCACTGCGGGTCCAGGTGAGCAAACGAGGAGCGTTCCATGTTTCACAGCCCCGCAGGGCGTAGCGCTATCTCTCTTTCATCTCATAATATACGCTCCAAAGCAAACACACACTCATCATGACATACAAACACACTCGAAAGCAATATCGCTCTGTGCTAAGCTGGGAAAAAACGTACAACACGGCTGAAAATCTCCTTTACAGACAGAGATTTGTTGTGTTTTGGAAAATGATCATTTATGTGTTGCAACAATGGTGATCTATCGCATGTACAGACTTAAGAATAAACGATTTTTTAATTTTGTGTTTGTTAACAGATATTTTGCATGTTTTAGTTTGTGCTTTTTGTTTTTCTTAACTGGTGATTTTGGATTTAAAAATGAAAAAAGGGAAAATTTCGAAATATTATTACAATTTTAAAATAGCTGTTTTCTATGTGAATATATTTTTAAACTGTACACTGTAAAAAATGATCGTGATTTTAATGGTAAAAGACTGTAAAAATGCTATAGTGAAAAACTGTTAATTGGTTAACAGAACCTTTCCTTACTATATACGGTAAATAACTGTGATAGATCTAATGGTAAATTTCATGTAATTTTACTGTAAAATACCGTTAAATTTACAGTTTTTGAAGTGAAAATGAACAACTCATTGTATAATTTACGGTGACACTCCACACTTGATGTATTTTTGTTGAAATAACTTGTTCCTTCATAGTTTGCTTAGTCTTTTTCTAATCAGTTAGGTACATTAGGGATTTATGTGACATTTAATGCTGTTAAATTAATGTTTATTGCCTTTTTAAAATTGCATGTGTGTTACAATGACGGTGTTTAATGTTTGACTGAATGACACTGTGCAGCTTCTATATATTAATATTAAGTTTCTTGTGGAAGAACTACATGTGATGAGCTTCCATATATCATGTGACTCTCATTACTGCTGTGATGGATGTCAGTATATTAGACTACAATGGTGTGAAACAGAAATTAACACTTCAATTGGTCATTAATTTAACAGTATATCAGATTATGAAATACGGTTTATTTTCGTAAATTTTAAGTTAAGTCTGTAAAACCTTATCACCGTAAATTCTTGCTACCGTAAACCTTGTTACCGTAAATTGAACACATTTTTTTTTTACAGTGTAATTTATTCCAGTGATCAAACCTGGATTTCAGTTTCCAAAGCTGGAAATCATCAGTTCATGAGGAACAAAGGCTGACCCGAGGCAGAAGACGAAGGCATGTCAGATGAAGTGTGTGTTCAGTAAACTGTGTTTGCTTCAGTATAGTGGCTCAGTAGGGGTCACAGGGTCACTGAACCCATGTTTCAGGACGAGGTGTTTCAGTGAAACTGACCATCACGTATTATTGCACCTGTCGTCATCCATTAAGGAGCAATGAAGAAGAAGAGAGTTTGAGGCGAAGCACTGGCGACTGGAGTTCAGCTGCAGATCCGGTGTGTGTGACCACACACACACACACACACACACCAGAGGAGTCAAGACCCCGAAAACAGCAACGGCCTCCTCCTCACCTGCAATATCACCTGTGTCCGTGCGTGTGTGCTATTTAAATTAATTTGATCATTAATTAGCGAATTAATTAATTTGATGATTGATTAATTAATAATAATGTTATGTTGTTGTTATATTTATTTACATATAATTAGTATTATTGGTGTGTATGTATTTATTCATTGTTAATAATAATGTTATTGTTGTTTTGATTTCCTTTTTTGCTATTATTACATATTATCTATATAGTTGTTATATTTAAAATGAGTATTTAATCATTTATTAGTATATTAATAATAATAATATTGTAAATCCTTTTATTGAATCTTTTTATCGAATTTTTTAGAATGTTTTATAGTATTATAGTATTATATTATATACTATTTATTTATTTATGTTGTCTATGTGTTTTACAATTTAAATTGTGTTTGGTAACAATAATAATGATGACGATAATAATAATTTATTGTGATCTGAATATTATTATTTTGTTTGTTTTGACCAATTTTCTTATTATTATTACTATTGCCATCAATACTATTTATTTATTTATCGTTTTATTGTTGCTGTTGTTATATGATCCATGCTAATTATTAATAGTGATTGATTAAAAACAACACTGAACCTCACACTGGTTTCCAAAACGATTCAGCTTTCCTTGACATGTTCATTTGAACACACAACAAAAAGGCTTGGATGTGTGAAGTGAGGAACATATGTCCGCTGTAAGTGTGCCAGCACAACCTGTTCACTTTGCATTGAGGATTACAACGGCGATGATGAAGATGATGATGATGATGATGAATCTTGTTGCTAGGCGTGCTGTACTGGACCGAGACCAAGCTCTCTGGCAGAACAACAAACAGTTGGCTTGATCTTACACACATGAACACAACATTCACAAAGCCAACTCCAGCGCAAGACTGCGGAGATCGTGACCTCCAGGAGAACAGCGTTCACGAGTGAACCGTCAATTTGACACCATTAATCTTTCATTGTAATATCTAATTACTCATCCTATTTACTTGTCAGGAGTGCGCTAGGCGAAGGCTCAGCGGGGACGGGCCCGAAGCAACGCCCCGCGCTTCACCGAACTTCACCTGCCCAGCGGCGAGGGGTCCCGGGAACGTCCCGCTCGTGATTAATGCAGGAACTCCTCGGGGTCACGCTCCACAGGCCCTGCCTGAGACATAAAGAGAGCGACCCCGAGTCCCGTCCGACGAGAGCCGCTGCGAGCGCAGATATTTTGGCAGGCCTTCCTCGGGGGCCGTGAGGAACACTGACAGCTTGTTGAAGATGATGAATGCTAAACGTAGCGTATGGTCACAAACCCCAGCCAACAATCGCCGGCCTTTTCGTATATTGAATTTCATCGTCTGCACACGCACTTACTGTAGCCTACTTTGCATCTGACAGAAGGTCTTTATTTCAATGAATTATTTTGCCTCATGAACCACAGAGTTCAAACATTTCAGAAACGATGCAGTACGTTAAGAAGTTTAGAGGTGCAAGATAACTATATAGATTTAAAAATAAATAAATAAATAAAGTCTTTTAATATGCAAGACAAAGCATGTGTAAATTCACAAGTCAAAACTGCAGTGAAGCAAAGACAGTCTCAAAAACATGGCTGTGTAAGTCATCTCAACTTAAATTACATTAAACTGACTTTAAAAAAGTATAATTTTGTATAACTTAAAAATAAAGTTGAAAATGGCCTAACTTATTTTGATTAGTTGATGTAAAAGCATGTTGCCATGACTTAATGATCATATCATTGTTCACAGTGTACATTAGCATCCACACCAAGGGACAGTAAAGTTTTTATCATAGTATAGTAAAGCTTCACTTACCTAAAGGGTTATTAGGAACACATGTTCAATTATCTAATCAACCAATCACATGGCAGTGTCTTCAATGCATTTAGGGGTGTGACAATCTCCTGAACTCCAAACTGAATGTCAGAATGGGAAAGAAAGGGGATTTAAGAAATTTTGAGCGTGGCATGGTTGTTGGTGTCTGAGTGTTTCACAATCTGCTCAGTTACTGGGATTTTCACACACAACCATTTCTAGGGTTTACAAAGAATGGTGTGAAAAGGGAAAAACATCCAGTATGCAGCAGTCCTGTGGGCGAAAATGCCTTGTTGATAGGGTAGAGTCAGAGTTTGGTGTAAAACGAATGAGAACATGGATCCATCATGCCTTGTTACCACTGTGCAGGCTGGTGGTGGTGGTGTAATGGTGTGGGGGATGTTTTCTTGGTACACTTTAGTACCAATTGGGCATCGTTTAAATGCCACGGCCAACCTGAGCATTGTTTCTGACCATGTCCATCTCTTTATGGCCACCATGTCCCCATCCTCTGATGGCTACTTCCAGCAGGATAATGCACCATGTCACAAAGCTCCAATCATTTCAAATTGGTTTCTTCACATGACAATGAGTTGACTGTACTAAAATGGCCCCCACAGTCACCAGATCTCAACCCAATAGAGCATCTTTGGGATGTGGTGGAACGGGAGCTTCGCATCCCACAAATCTCCATCAACTGCAAGATGCTATCCTATCAATATGGCCCAACATTTCTAAAGAATGCTTTCAGCACCTTGTTGAATCAATGCCACGTAGAATTAAGGCAGTTCTGAAGGTGAAAGGGGGTCAAACACAGTATTAGTATGGCGTTTCTAATAATCCTTTAGGTGAGTGTACATTTGCATCCAAATCTGTCTATTACAAGTTGTCGCCGCATTAAATGCTAATCCAGGGTGGATTCTGACTGGCTATCAATGTTTCTATCGTTAATCAGCTTGTGATGTGGACTATGCTATTCTAACTGAATTTGAATGTGTTTTTAAACTTAATAAGTTCACAGGTAGGCTATAGTTATCACATTTCGTGCGAACAATGTTAAAAGGCCTGTTCACCAATAACGATAACTCTATTACTCTATTACTCCACTATTATAACGTTCTGTCTATTACAAGCGGGCGTTACATTTTTCGTCTGCTTCTTTATGTGGGGATTCTGATTGGCTGTCAATGTTTTGGGGAGGAAACGTGATTCCAAGGATATCGATATCTCTCTGTGTCATCAATAAAGCTACTACAATTGGAACAATCATTGAAACCTCGTCCGTGGTGTGAACGGGCTTTGAGAAATAGTTTACACAGAAAACTAAATTCAACTATTATTTCTTCATGTTGATCCCAACTGTAATTTGATTTTATGGAACACAAAAGAAGAATCTTCAAGTAACACACTCTCATCCCAAGACGTCATATAACTGACGTCTTGGGACGTCTTTTGACCATACGTCAACATCCGCCTTTTTAGGGTACCCTTTAACGTCAGTTACATGACGATCCTGGGACGTCTTTACCTTTAGGTTTAGGTCTGGGGTAGGGTTAGGATCCGATAACGTCATCTAACCGACGTTAAAGGGTACCCTAAAACGGCGAATGTTGACATATGGTCAAAAGACGTCTCATCCCATATAACTGACGTCTTGGGATGAGACTGCACTGCTTCAAGGAATCGACATAACGTGATCTCATTTTGATTTTGATTTGAATTGTACAAAAAGTTAAGCAAAAAGGTTTATTCCTAAAGCTATCCGTCAGTGGAGCGTAAGCAGAACATATGAATAAGATCGTACAAATTCCAACACATTCTCATCCCAAGACGTCATCTGACGCTTTTGACCATACGTCAACATCCGATGTTTTAGGGCACCCTTTAACTTCATTTAAATGACGCTATCCTAGGGCATCATCTAACTGACGCTTTATCTTTAGCGCCAGTTAGATGACGCGGTCTGGGGTTAGGGTTAGATAGCGTCATCTAACTGACGTTAAAGGGTGCCTTAAAGCGTCGGATGTTGACCAGTGGAGATTTCTTTAAGACTGCAAGGGAAGCTCAGCTTCCCCTATAATGTCAAACAAATAATGATCAAATGTGTACTATTGTGTTAACATTTTAATAAGTAAAAAAGCGTTAGAACACGGTAATCTCGAAGACGAGTTCGTTCAGAATTAGCAACAAATAGCAGGTCGGCTGACTTGATCTCCTTCTCATGCAGCGCCTCCTGTAGCGCGTCACAGTGCATGCGTTTTCCTATGGCATTTCCCCGTTGAAGCTCGGCGTCCATTGACTTCAATGGGGCTGCTTTGAACAGTTTTTTTCAGTGCTGTTAAACTAGACGGTCATTGGATAAATGCTGCGATTATGTCCCGCCCACGGACGCCGGGCGTCTCTGGGTTTAATAGGGAAGTGGGCTGGCCTGGCGTCCGGGCGTCCGCGTGATGATTGGAGGATTGCATCTCCTTTTGATTGACAGTGATTTCACCCAATAAAAAAATCGCTGACGCGGAAGCTAGTTTAAAGACTTCGTGCTCAGTCTCGTCGCGAATTTTGTGTGTATTTTACACGAAAGACGAACTGCTGTAACATATTTCTTAGTATTTGCAATTTTCATCAGATATTTCACAGTTCAACCTAATTCCCACATTTCTTCCGTCGATGTCAGGTGTCTTGTTACATGTGCGGGCGTGGTGTTTGAATCACGGCACTTCTGTCTAGTTTGGTTTCACTTTTGTGTTGGGATTCGGACATGCATTCTCCGCGTGTTTGTTTTCGGTTGTGAGTGCACAGGATGACCTTATGGTCGTACTCATGCGTAACGTTAGCGTTCTGTCTTGTCGTGTTCGCTCTGTTCAGTGTGTTGTGTATTGTGTGGCACATGGTTTGTGTTTACAACGGCCGCGTGCTTTCATGTCATGTTTTGTCTTGTGCTGTGTAGCACACAGCTTGTGTTTTAAACTAGCTGTGTGCTTTTTAATGTTGTCATGTTCTGTGTGAACACATGTCTTATGAGTGTTCTTCAGGTCTCATTTTGTGTGAGCACAATTGCTTTTTAATTTGTTTTATTGGTCATGTGTTTTTGTCATGTTTGGTATGAACACATGGCTTGTGCTTGTCATGTGTTTGTTGTGCCATATGTGCTTTCCTGTCATTGTGACTCCCATCTTGTTTCCTGATTATTAGTTATTTTGCCCCACCTGTCCTCCCTCGTTACCTGCCTTTTTTGCTCCCAATTTATTCCCCTTGTTTGTTTTTTGTTTGTTTTTATCAATAAAATAAAGCCCATCAACTCTGCATCGAGTCCTCGCTCTTTTCACCATCCTCACACCTGACAGTCGAGTTTAAAAAAGAAGAAGAAGAAAAAAGAGCTTCCCCTCTTTGAAAGACCAGCAGCCGCCACTGATGTTGACGTATGGTCAAAAGTGTCAGTTAGATGATGTCTTGAGATGAGAACGGGCTGACAAATTCATACTATTTGCCTCTAATTCGCCAAAATGTAAAATAATGAGGAATTCAACTCCAATGTCTTGACAGTATCACATCCTCAAACGTCTCTAATCACAGAATAGACTTCAACCGACACCTGAGACAGATGTGCTGGCAAAACATCAGTCCTGTAGATTTAGCAATTCAAGTGGTTTGCTTTGTTAATTGTTTGTGTTCCATCCTGTTTCTGGACACTCTTTCATTCGCGTCGACGCTTTTGTTTCTCCGTCCCCTGAAGTCGCTCCAGCTGGGAGAAAGTAGGCGCGTTTGCCCACCTCGAGGAGTTGAAGAAACCCTGGCGAAGAACTTCAAGACTGACAAGCCAAATCCAAACACCTTTTTGTCCGAGACAAGAAAGTATTACTTTGACTTTCTTATTTCCGATTGTTGACTCGACATGAAAGCCTCGGGGGCCTCATAAACCAATGTTTAACAAGTTCATGATATGCTGCACATTGCACTATATATGAAACAAAACACTTTCTCGTCTTGTATCTAATTGAGGTTTTGGAAGGGGACATTGTCCGGAGTTTCTGTTGAAACCGTCAGTGTTTCCGCTGGATTAGCGTCATTAGAGAGCAGCGGTACTCTCACCGTCCAAAGGCAAACAAACAAGAAAAGAAATTTCCATACACACAGCTGCCGCCCCATTCCTGCTTCCCCGGGTTTCCCGCTTCAGTCACGCAGGTACTAAACCACAGCTTCTCTGTAGGCAACATCAATCCGCAGTCAATTGTCACGATGCACCTGTATGTTACTTCTGATCTCTGCCCAACCCTGCCGGTATGAGCACACACTCGCCTCGTCGGGAGCCGTGTGTGCCAGAGGTTATGTGGACACATCATGCACTTTCATCAGGCAAAGAGATGGATTTGAATGCTCGTGCGAAAAAGTAATGCTGGTCCGTCCAGATAAATAGACGTTTTCTCAGCGGCGAGGCAGCTAGAGCACTGCAAACAAGCCCTGGAAAACACAGGGATCAATTTAGCTGAACAAACAATCTTTCATGTAATAATGGCTACTTATCCATTTATGTCATGTCTGCCAGTGCGGATCTGAGCCGGGGAGACGCTCAGACATTATTCGCTGCTCGTACAACTGTCATCCCGAATAAAAATATTTAAAAAAAAGCCATGGATGCATCAAACAACTTCACAAAGTGTGAGGAAAAGCATTATGTTTATCATCTGTCAGTCTGAAGTCTTGTCAGAGATAATGATATAATGATATCTGTCTTTGTGTAAAACCTGACTACAGTTAAAAATGAGCTGTAATGGCCGAATTGGCACATTTACAGAATATGTGTATTAATATCTGTGTACTAAATATTAAGTGCACTGTCTCTGTAGAGCTCAACTAAAACTACATTTTTGCTCTATAAGGCCAAATAACCTCATAGTCTATGCATTGTAAAGGTACTCATAATGTATTTTATAATGCATTCTATATTTTCATAAATAACTTACCAAGGTTAAAATGCATTATAATATCTGCAGATGCAATGACTCTGTGTGTCATGTGCTTTATTATACTTTCTAAAGGTGTGTTCAATGAATAGATAAGTATTATAATGTATTTACAATTATACATAAGATCATAAAATACATCATAAGCTGCATTACAAGGCACAATTAATGCATTAAAATACTTTTATGAAGTAAAATGTTAACAAAATGTTAATGTACTTTTAAATAAGCTAAGCTACAAAATAAAAATTGATATTTCTTTCTTTCTTTCTTTCTTACAAGGTACGTAAAACATAATTTAATGTGTTCATTTTTATCCTGTTAAAAAAAAAACACTGGAGATTATTTAGTTTTTGTAAAATTATTTAACTATATATATATATATATATATATATTCTCTTTTGTTAACGTTAATTAATGAACTAACATTTACTAATCTTTGTTAATGTTGTCGTAAATAAAAGGTTCATGTTCAAGTTAGTTCACAGTGAATTAACTAATGTTAACAAATAAAACTTTTGATTTTAATGATGTATTAGTAAATGGTGAAATCAACATTAGCTAAGATTAATAGATGCCTTAGAAGTGTTGTTCGTTGTCAGTTCGTGTTAACTAAGGTAAGTAATGTTAACAAATGAGAGGTTATTGTAAAGTGTTACCATTTTTGTAAAGGTGTAAATTACATTGCGCTGTGTTTACTCCTGTTTGCCTCCATGCTTCAGCTCTATTCAAACTTGTTGGGTTACCGAGTGCAAAATAAGACAATGGCAGTCCCTGGATCAGTTCACGTCCAAGCAGAGCTCTGATGGATACACAGTGCCATCATCTGGCTGGAAGAAGAGTCATCAGTTTGCTTCATCATCCTCTCAGTGTTGTATTTTGTGTGATAGAAGTGTTGAGGGAGTAAATTATATATAATCTTTTTACAGTAATAGGATCAAAATACTGTTTTGAGCATCTTAAATTATGTTTTAAGTACCTTATAATTTAAGAAAGAAAGAAATATTATTAATTTTTATTTAGCTTAGCTTATTCGAAAGAACTTTACAATGTTGTTAACATTGTACTTCAAGCTTATATATAATGCTTTATAAAAGTATTTTATTATACAGCTTATTATTATGATCAGTTATAATACATTTTAATGTGTAATAAAGCACATGACAAACAATCAATTTCAGATGTAACAATGAATCTGCAGATATTTAATGCATTATTTGGTTCGATAATGCATTATAACCTACACTGCATAGACTGTGTAAAATACTGTAATATTTTAAACAATTATTAAACAAAATACACTTTAGTGTGAATGAATGAAAACATTTTTATTTTGTAGATCAACTTATTCATATTTTTTTATTGTTTGAGGTATACAAATATTAATAATAATATTTTAATCATATTATACACCATGGATGGATGTACCAAGTGCAGATAGATAGACAGATAGATAGATAGATAGATAGATAGATAGATAGATAGATAGATAGATAGATAGATAGATAGATAGATAGATAGATAGATAGATAGATAGATAGATAGATAGATAGATAGACAAGACATTTTAGTGAACAAGGACAAGACAGATGAAAGATCTGAAGTTTCCGGTCCCCATTGACTTCCATAGATTTTTCTCTATACTATGGAAGTCAATGACTGGCGTCAACTGTCTGGTTACCAACATTCTTCAAAATATCAAAAGAAGAAAGAAACTCATACAGGTTTGGAACAACTTGAGGGTGAGTAAATGATGTCAGAATAGTCCCTTCTGGGTGAACTATCTCTTTAAGCAAGGTGTTCTGCTGAATGTACTGAGTTGGTAAACTAAAAAATACTATAATGTAATTTCTGTTGAATCTCGTACGTCATGTATTTGTAATTACATTTGATAAAATGATGAAGTTTCAATTTAGTGCATTTACAATATATATATATATTAACTCTTGTAATATATTAAATATAACATAAAATAAGACACTAATAATAATAGCACATTATAGTTAAAACTAGGGCAGTAGTACTCGAGACCGGTCTTGACTCGAGACCGTTTTTCTAAGGTAAAAAAAAATCGAACGATTATGATGTACGGGATTGATTATCGTCGTGTCTGTATTATGTTTGTGGTCGTTCTCACGTTAACGTCATATTGTCATTTAGTTGTTCAAATGCTCAGTACTAGTACCTAGTAGTTGGTTGGTGTTTGTATATCAGTTTTAACACTATTATTATTATTATTATCACCATATATCATCATTCCGGTTTCTTTATATTAGATTACATAATGAATGTGTATACTTAAAAATCAATCATTAAAAAATACCCAAAATGATTGTCGTCATGCATTAGACGTTTTTTTTTTTTTTTTCCTGTCTTGGACTCGACAAAGGTGGTCGTAATTACAGCCCTATTATTTACTATTATACACACTTATTTAGATTAATAGAACAATATTAATTTTAAATGTACTTAAAGTACAGCTAAGTTTGTTAAAGTAATATGTATTTTCTTTGAGTACATTTAAGTGGCCTTGTATTTAATCTTCAAGTACAATTTTTAAAATATACAATTTTTCCAAACAAATGGGACTTCAGACTTGGTGGTCTCAAGCAGGAATCAACTCAGTGCACTTGAGCGGCACAAACCCCCGGATTAACCCTCGAACGACGGCTATGAATTGCCATCGCTCAAGAAATCTGCAGCTGTTCACTTTACAGGTGTAAAAGTCAAAGTTTAACCCTTGCTTACATGTAATTATTGCAGCTTTCTGAAAAAAAGTACAGCTCCTGACTGAGTTTGCGGTGAGATGAGCCATTGAGAAACTGCCTTTAATCATGCAAACAACGTCTGGAAGACTTAGGCCCACGCAGCTCTGTGGGATTCTCACTGTCCTGGCTTGTTATCCTTCCTGGCCGCCGGCCAACCCGAAAGTGTGAGGGCCGCTCTGTTACATTTCTCATAGTCGCTAATATCTTTCTCGTGTTGCGCCAGCGTCGTTGGAGGCCAAGAGATCTGCCTGAGGAGCGCAGACTGCAGGTGTTTGCTGACAGTCCTCAGGCATTCTTCTCTGCCATTTAAGCAGAAAAACAAACGAAATTGAGTGGATTAAGACACATGCAGGTACTAACAGCCCCAAGAAGATATTTGACAGGGTACTTCATGCTAACTCAAGACGGGAGCAGCAGCCGCATGATGTCATGGCACTTTCAAGACATTTTAGTGAACAAGGACAAGACAGATGAAAGATCTGACACGTATATTAGAAGCAAATTCTCTCTGTGGTTTATGTCCTGTGCTATGACCAATGCTACAAGTACAAACGTTTAAAAATACACGAATATCTAAAATAGCAGTGCATATAAAACCACTGTGCACAAGTGTTGTGCTTTAGAATGCAAGGAGAAAATAGCTATTTTTGATTTACCTACATTTATTTTCTGTTCTGGTTCTGTTCTATTTGTTTAAAGCTTTTATTGACACCAGCCTCAGCAAACGACTCGTTTTTCAAAGTGGGGAACTATGACGTCAAAGAGGATAAAACCCCACCCCCGCAGAAGAAGATCAACGCCTGCTTCAACACGGCCGGTTTAGCCCCGCCCACCGATTCGCGCATTACATGCATAGTTAAATAACATAAACCTACCTCGTGATGACAAACCGGATCGATCTACCAAGCAATACAGAATATTGTGCAGCGCCTGGTTGTGGAAGAAGACAGTCGCTGCATAAGCTTCCTCTGGACTCCACTAGGACTGCATGGATACATTTTATTTTTAATGATGGACCGGAACCGGAACAGGGCAGGCCCTTCGGGCAGCCATGGTGGAGACGACTAGGGCAGAGATGATCCCTCAGATGGCCATGGTGGAGACGATCCTTTGGACGGCCATGGCACAAGAACAGACTCCAGCTCAGGAACAGAAACAGACACCGGCTCAGAAACAGACACAGGCTCAGCGGCAACCGCCTTGTACGGGGACACTGGATCGGCAGACGTGGCATGAATAGTCTCTGGATCGGTAGACGTGACGTGAACAGTGTCTAGATCGGCAGACATGACCTAAAGAGTCTCTGGATCGGCAGACGTGACCTAAAGAGTCTCTGGATCGGCAGACGTGATGTGAAAAGTATCTGGATCAGCAGACGTGACGTGAACAGTCTCTGAATCGGCAGACGTGACCTGAAGAGTCTCTGGATCGGAAGACGTGACGTGAACAGTCTCTGGATCGGCAGATGTGACGTGAAAAGTATCTGGATCGGCAGACGTGACGTGAACAGTCTCTGGATCAGCAGAAGTGACCTGAACAGTCTCTGGATCGGCAGACGTGACATAAACAGTCTCTGGATCGGCACACGTGACGTGAACAGTCTCTGGATCAGCAGACGTGACCTGAAGAGTCTCTAGATCGACAGGCGGCATCGGCAAAGCAAGGAACCGACAGGACAAGGTGCTTGGGCGGTTTGCCCCTGGGGTTTACACAAGTATGCGTTCCCCCAGTGACCTGATTACACAAATATGGAAGGATGGAGTCTTGCTGGTTGCGTCTTAACGCCGGGAACACACTTAACATCTCTAAGGCCAATTATAAATGTTATTTGATACTTATGCTCGAACGCGCCGAGTCAGAGACAGTTGCATTCAGTCGTTGTGTTCAGGTTTGTTCTTCTCCAGCCATTGGAAACAGCCTGTAATTGTGTTCAGTTCAGTCTTAAAATGTTTCAGCTAGTCGTTAAGTGTGTCCCCAGTATTACTGGCCCACCCAGACTTAGTTCTCTGAGCTCACGCTCCTCTCGACAGCCTATCCCTGGCGATTTCTTCTGAGGAAGCACCTCCTTTGCAATCTGGCCCTGCGCACAGACCTCTGGACCTCCACGTCTGGCCCCTGGGCGGGACGAGGAAGACCTGTGTGGGCAAAACACCATCACTCAAGTCTGCTCTCTATGCTTTGGAGTGATGTCTTTTCGCTAACTGGTGTTCTCCTAGAGGTGAAGAGCCACAGAGATGTGCTATCTTTCCTGCGGGAAAGGCAGGAAAGGCGGATATCCCGCTCCACCTTGAATGTGTATGTGGCCACTATAACAGGACATCACAATGCAGTGGATGGTACAGTGGATTAAACCTTATAACAATGTTCAGCTGGTTGTGGCTTATAGGGACCCCTAGTGTCACTACATCGATACAATGGCTGTTTCTCAATATGAGTTCTTCAGCGATCCTGCGTCCTTGTGTTCTCGTACTACGTTCAATTCCAATAGTCAAGAAAGCAAGTACAGAGGAAGGATGAAAGTGCCCGGATGTGTTCTTGATATCGAGGATGCATTGAATTCAGACTACTATTGCCTCGAACCATTTGAGATCCCAAGACACACGGACTCTCTCTTTTCTCTGCTCGCCACAGTTTGTGATATTATGTTCTATTTATTGTGTTTGGTTGTTAATCGCTCTTTGCTGAGATGATCAGTCAAGCAGCACATCTCAGTTCTCACAAAGATGCGTTCTGTGTCCTTGCATCCTTCCGAGTTTGTTCTTTTAAGGTCACCAGGCAAGTCCGTTCTGTCAACGCATTCTCACCCCAAGGCGTCACCTTTGATCATGCTTAAATATTTGACGTTTTAGGCGCCCTTTAGCGTCACTTACATGACGCGATCCTACGGCGTCATCTAACTGACGCTAAAGGAAAGCGTCAGTTAGATGACGCGGTTAGGTTTAGGTGTGGGGTGGGGGTAGGGTACACGCGATCCTAGGGCGTCATCTAACTGACGCTAAAGGGCGCCTAAAGCGTCACATATTGAAGCATGTCCAAATGCTTCCCAAGGCGTCAGTTAAGTGACGCCTTGGGGGTGAGAATGGGCTGGTTCTGTGCGTTCTTGGAATTAAGAAACAGCCAAAGTCAAGTAATTGACAGATTCTGAACTTCTTGGTTACTATTGTAGTACTACTTGCTGAAATGGCCATGACACTGCCCCGGCTCCTCAGCACAAACCTGTATGAGCGAAGCAAGCCGCATGCTTTATACCTGTATGTCCAGGTAGTGGTGTTCACAGTCCTCTCACCAGTTTTCATTGGCACTTTTAAAGGTGTTTGGGCGACCCATTCTTTCACTACGGACACACATCTCGAACCCTGAGGTTACAATGGTAACCAAGATGTGTTTCAAATATTAACGTCAAATATACTTTTGATGCGGCTGATCTTTCTCATATCAGGGCTGTTGTATCAATATATATTTCAATAGATAATTAAAAACATTTTGATTTGATTCATTATATGTTGAATTACTTTTTATTTTTGAATAAATGAATAAATCTGATCAAAAGAATTAGTGAGGTCTCTGCTAAATCAACTTGATGTAAAGCTGAGAGCAAGACGTATTCATATTTTATCGTTGCCAATCCATTAAACAACCATATTTTCTCTTATCTAAGGCATTATCTCATCTCACACATGCAAAGCCTGTCTTCACCATATTTGACTTAAAGCACTGAACTTGGACAGGTTTATCAGCACGAGAAGAAAAACAAAAGACTTCAAGCAGCTTGTTTCTGACATGAGTGGAGTTCAGTTCCAGGTCTTATGATAACATTCACAGCAACACCTGGACACTTCAAGGCATCAGATGCCCACATACTGATCATGTACAAAAAATGCAGATACTCAAAGCTGGTCAGGTTCAAATAGCTTTCAAAATAAATTCTGGTCTCAGATCTGCAACCATCTTCTACCCTTAAAAAAAAAGCAGAACAAAGTACATTGCAACTATTAAAATATGGGATACACCCAGAACACCACATGGCTAAAGTAAATCCTTAGTCAGAAAATCAACATGGTAAGAACCAGGCAACCAAAATAAGAAGAGTATGCCTGTGTCCTGCAGGACTACAAACTACAACCACTACTCAATAAAATGAAAAGTTATTGTAACATTTTATTATTAAAACAAACATAATGAGTTACACCCTCAATGATCAGTATGCCTTATCACTAGGTGGCGATAGTGAAGCAAAGAAAGTAAAAGTAGCAGAAGAGCGATACTGATAACAACATCCACGATTCAGAGGCCCTGAAGGTATTACCTAATTGGCTGTTTCTTTGAAGGGGGTGGAACACCCAGATCACCCTAGCAAGCACCCGCACTCTAAAAAAAATGCTGGGTTGTTTCAACCCAAATGTGGGTCAAATATGGACAAACCCAAATGTTGGGTTAAAAAATGTAATTAAAAAATTCTCATAGAAAGTTGGGTTAAAATCTGAGGAGCCACCCACAAGGAAGTTGACGCTTGTCAATGGAGCGATGCCAGACTCTCTGAACAAATGAAATGTACAAGAGTCTGGTGGGACCAGGGTACTTAACAACTACATTGGAAAAAAAAAAAAACTAAAAACATTCACTTTCACCTGTATAATAGTAGAAATAATGAAAAATGCTGGTAAGAATCCACATTCAGCAACGCAGGCTAGCGCTCTGAAGAGGTGTAGAGTAAACAGCACATACAGTAGGAGGAACAGGACTGTTCAGTTCCAGCGGACGACCCCTCTGAACCCGTCGACACTGTCTGAGGGGAACGCTCTCCCGTACGTGAGGGCATGTATGACAGACCGCCTGCCAAAGCCTGTAATCAGTCCTCCCTCTCTATCTCCATTAGTGTTGTTGTGTAAGCCACACAGTGTTTTGAGCGCTGTCAGCTTGGTATCCCCTCAAGCTACGACAGGTCCTTCTGGAAATGAGGCACGTCGGTTAAATCCCGGGAGACTTCCTCTAACACCCTTTAAACAAATACTTCACAATATACCTACAATAATTCCTCCCATTTACAGACCTATTTTAAAAGAAAAGAAATTCAATTGCGAACCTTGGTACTCAGTTTCTCAATGACCTGTCAAGAGAGTTTGTAGGCCTTGTGATTGACTTGGCCAGTGATATGTTCATGATGAGCTGCTGGGTGAAGTTTGCAGGGGAAATCACACAATTATTAGCGGTGTTTGCTTAGACGAAGAACAATCCCATAAACCCTCAGAATTACTTCGGCATGTGAGTTTCTGTACACCATTATAACCTTGAATTGTGGTAGACCTACTTGATGAGAAGGTGCTATTTCTTTTCTAATGGCTAGCGTTTTAAGTTTTTTAGATTTTAGTATGATTATGGTAGCTTTAAAGGGGACAAATCTGACTTTTTCCGTGTTTAAGCGTATTCCAGCGTATCATGGATTTGCTGCTGTCGAGTACGACTCGCAGTCTGTGAGGGAAACTAAAGATTATTGGCGATTTGAAAAGGGGGGGGGAGCCATTCAATATGTTCTGCCTCAACTTCCTGTTTCAGTGTGAATAACCTCAACGCATCAAACAAGGCTGCGCATTACAAGGCAATTCAGTGGGACTTTAATATTCAACAATATTATTGATCTGACTGTGAGTGCAGAAACCTGACTCACTAGCTTAGGACTTCAAAGTTCTTTTGTACTCAACACAAAACGTCCGCGAATAAAAGTCTTGAATCCAAAGTTCTTCGTTTGACTGTTTAATTATGAATTTCAAAAACATAAAATAAAACAAAAACTTGGAATCTTTACTTTTCTTACAAATTAACTGTTCCGTGTAGGTCAAAAGACTGTGTTGCTCCAAAGTCCAGTGGCTTCTGACTGCTTCACATACTATTTCTTTCATACTAAAGCTAACAGCCAATCAAATTACATTATACTAGATCACTGGGCAACTGCTTACATTCAAATTTCTACGTTCCAATTGCAACACAGGTATTCTCAGATTTTACTAAATAAACTCAAAATATTTTAAATTATATTCAATAGCCTATTATTATTAGTTCCATTGAAATGGCTTTAACATCTGACTGCATTAACATTATATGAGAACTAAACTGAACTGGACGATGACATCACGGTTTAATCCAGAGCGGCTATATATGTAAATGAACTAAACTTTTTTACAACAGAAATGAACCATCACTGAACTTGGGTTAGAACTTGAGGTTAAGCTGGACTGTGATGCTATTTTGTTATAGTTAGCATATGCACACTAGCATGCTAATGCAATAACAAAGACAACTGCATGTACATAGTTAACCAACATTCAGTGTAGGCCTATAGCGTTGAAGTTTACAGCCCATCCTCGACCTATGGGAACTAAAAATCTGCAGCTCAGTAAGTTCAGCTCACTGTGACAGGATCCAATATGAAGTGATTTTGATTCAACACAGGAACAGACAGAAGGTTTAACGGTGCGTGTGCAAACATGGGGTAAACACACACAGCACGCAAACATTGACCGACTGAAACAGAGAGGAACTAAGTACATGGTGATGACGAGCTAAATAACGACCAGCTGTGATGAAGGAGTGTCAATGGCGGGAAACTACGACAAAGGAACACGTAACGAATGAAAACAAAATGAAAGTCCATGAAAACAGAAACTAAAGATGAACAAAACTGAGTGCGTGTGACAAACAATCAAAATTTGAGTTCGCTTTACTTTCTTCTATTAAGTAGAGTGAACTTTCAGTAATATTCATTTCATTTAGTTAATTTAAACTGTTAGTTTTACTGTAAAGGGAGTGCATATACATGCACAGATGGTAAGAGAAATTATTTATGGATTTTTGTGTCACAGATTTGTTCTGCTTCTAATAATTACTTTTATGTTTCTAATAATGCATCATTATAAGTTATTCTGTCAGGGGTTATTCTAGCCTTTGAAAACAACTTTGAATAATAAATGAATGAGATATGCAAACCCTTGTGAAGAAGAAGAATACTTGAGCATACCTTTTAAAAAGACAGCCTACTAATTATCAAAATAATATAGTTTAAAAGAATATACTTAAGTCTGAACTGAATGTATTTTTTGGACACTAAATTACAAATTACTTACTAATAATAATGTATTTGATCTATATCACATGCAGTTTATAGTGTGTTTTTAGTAGAATTTATAGTGTGTTTTGACCCACTTAAGCAGGACTTACACAAGTGTATGACTATAAAAAGTCATTGGTACTTTACAACAAGGTTAATTGGTTAACATTATACATGAACTAATGAACGGCACGTACAGCATTTATCTAGTTAATGTTAATTTCAACATTTACTAATACTTTATTAAGATCTTGTTAGTTAATGCACTGTGAACTAACAGGAACAAACAATGAACAGCTGTCTTTTTATTAACTAACATTAACATAGATTGAAAATACTAAAACAAATGTATTGCTCATTGTTAGTTCATGTTAGTTAACACATTAACTAATGAATCTTATTGTGAAGTGTTGCCAAGTCATTCCCTGAAACTCAATTGTGTGTTGCATATTGAATAACACACTACAGTTAACATGTATTTTCATGCTATATTAGTCAACACATCTAAAAACTACTTGAGAGTGTACTTTAAGTAATTAAGTGGCGTTTTATTTCAGTAATATACACTCTTAGATAAAAAGGTACAAAAGCTGTCACTTGCGCTGTACCTTTTCAAAAAATACACTTTTGTACCTAAAGGCTGCATATTGGTACCTTAAAGGTACATATTAGCACCTAAAATGTACATATTAGCACCTGAAATGTACATATTAGCACCTGAAATGTACATATTAGCACCTAAAATGTAAATATTAGCACCTGAAATGTACATATTCACACCCTCAAATGTACATATTAGCACCTGAAATGTACATATTCACACCTAAAATGTACATATTAGCACCTGAAATGAACAAATTCGCACCTGAAATGTAAATATTAACACCTGAAATGTACATATTAGCACCTGAAATGTACATATTAGCACATGAAATGTAAATATTAACACCTGAAATGTACATATTCACACCTAAAATGTACATATTAGCACCTGAAATGAACAAATTCGCATCTGAAATGTACATATTCACACCTAAAATGTAAATATTAACACCTGAAATGTACATATTAGCACCTGAAATGTAAATATTAGCACCTGAAATGTATATATTCACACCCTCAAATGTACATATTAGCACCTAAATGGACATATTTGCACCTGAAATGTACGTATTCGCACCTAAAATGTACATATACACATCTAAAATGTAAATATTAGCTTCTGAAATGTAAATATTAGCACCTGAAATATATATATTCGCACCTAAAATGTACATATTAGCACCTGAAATGTACATTAGAATTAGCAATGGACTAAAGTTTACCTTTTGTTAAGGTACAGCCCCAGTGACAGCTTTTGTACCTTTTTTCTGAGAGTGTATTAACTGCAGGTACACTTTTAAAAATATATGTTGTTAAGATTTGTAGAACACCAAATAAAAAAAACACCAAAGAACATCATTATCCTAAGTTCATAACAGGAATACATTCATTAAACACGTTGCATACACACTTGCTTTGCGAAGGCATGCACTCGGAGACCTACAACGAAGGCTGTCTGGTCAGCCATGTAAAATATGTGTCTGCATTTGAAGGCAGATTGTGTCTCGCTGTGGGTCAGTGGCTGTTAGAGATGCAGGCAGGAAGGATTAGTTCCTCACGAAACACAATCCAACACACACTCAGT
The DNA here is from genome assembly GCF_016745375.1 of Pimephales promelas. Next base: position 1,317,493 of record NW_024121366.1, on the reverse strand, counting down.
GTGCAGAGAGCTTGCCAGGTGCAGCCAAGCAGGACCAACAGGAACCAGCTTTAAGATCCTAAGTGGCCAATTACAAGTATCTTCCATTAAACAGGATTATCGACAGCAACAAACAGAAACCAGAACTGTCTGTGTATTCGAAGAGAAGCGCTGGCTTCATGCCTTCAGACTTGGCAATCGACTGGATTCTTACAACATGTTTCGGTGCTGTAATATTTGTTTTTCAAACCCTGACTAAAGCTGTTGCACACACACATATACTGTGCCCAGTCGTCCCAGCAGGTGGAGCTGCAGATTAACCAATACTATTGCAGAAAATCCAGCTTTTAGTGTTGTTTTAATGTTGTCTATGTGGTGTTTTAAATATGTTTTAAGTCAAACCATATGCAAATTCATAGGTCGACAGTATTGCTGAGTATTTTCTCCTTAAATCTGCAGTGAACCAAAGGCAGTCTCAAAAACACAGTTTGAAATCGCTAGTGTTTCTGACGTCACAAACGACCTTGTAACCAATCCTGCACATTCACTGTCCTCAAGACTGTGTCTGCTGGACGACTCAACAGTTTTTAATGTTTTTTTATCAAGATTTTGCTTTAGTATGATTTTAAGGACGATTAAGGCCGGTTTCAGGATTCGGGACAATAGCTTAGATTTCGGGACTGTCCTGATTTTTTCGGGACTTCAGATCTGGGACTCCAGATCCACACAGGGAATGCCTGTGCTCGACAGATCCTCACAGGGAGCGCCTGTGCCCACCAGATCCACACAGGGAGCGCCTGTGCCCGCCAGATCCTCACAGGGAGCGCCTGTGCCCACCAGATCCTCACAGGGAGCGCCTGTGCCCACCAGATCCACACAGGGAGCGCCTGTGCCCGCCAGATCCTCACAGGGAGCGCCTGTGCCCGCCAGATCCTCACAGGGAGCGCCTGTGCCCGCCAGATCCTCACAGGGAGCGCCTGTGCCCACCAGATCCACACAGGGAGTGCCTGTGTCTGCTGGGTCCCCAAAGGAAGCACCTGACCCCAGAGGGTCCCAACAAAGAGGAAAACTCAGGATCCCTCTGCATTTAACAAGACATCTTATAAAGGCCTCTTTAGAAACACCCATGCCCATCCAGTCTCCACAAAGGGAACCAGTGTCTGCCTCAAAGGTGTTCATACACTCCTCACATGGAGCACCCATGCAGGACAAGATAGAAGCTTGTCCCAAAGTAAAGATCCCTGAGCCTGAGATAGCGCCTCTGTCTTGTTCTCAGGCAGCTCTTGTTGTTAAAAAGATCTCCGAGAAGAGAGATGCTGAAATCCCTGAGCTGCGGAGGCAGAATACCCATAATGCACCAGAGCCCGAGTCTTCTGCAAAACTGAGGATCCCGAAGCAGAGGGAGAAGTTGAGGGATTGGTGGGACCATCAGCAGAGGCAAAAGGGAGTGTCTGTAAGTCCCTTATGTTTTTTTGTTTTTTATTTGTTTTTACTTATTTTAAAATTTATTCAAACAAGTAAACATTGTTTTTACCTTTGCTACTATGTTTTCTAGGACCTCAATTTAAAATCATTTTATATTTCAAAATGATTAAAAAAAAGATACGCCTTTAGATTTTCTGTAAGAATCCCTCATTAAATCTGGTCAGCGTTACATGATTATGTCTGTTCCTTCAACAGGACAGTGCTGGAGTGGACAGGTCAGCCTCACAAAACAAGCAGCGGATGGCGATCCAAGTCAACGACCGACAGTCGGATCCAGGCGGAGCAGACCAAATGGATTATTTATGTTGCTTATTTGCAAAATGTCGTGTCATTTAAAATATTTAATTTTTATATTGTTAAACGTCTTATAATCCTATATATTATATATATATATATATATATATATATAATCCTATATAATCCGTCCTATAAACGTCTTATATGAGTCTTATAATAAAAAAATATATATAAACATACTGTGTATTTATTTATTTGTCAATGACAACACACGTTAATTAGTGTAATATAAACAGATCATTTTCATCTGCTGTCACTGGGCTGATTAAATTCACACACTAAGCCAGGGACGGACTGGGACTAAAAAACGGCCCAACAATAACGCCTGTCGCCTGGCATGAGCGTCACATGACTTTAATTGTGGCTCATAATACTATACCATCCAAATGATAGCTAACAGCATATTCTACAATCGATTCCATGCTGTCTTAAAATTAATTTATTACTTAATCTTAATTAATTTATGCAGTAATTAATCTTAGCTACTGCACAAATAATAATACCACATCTAAATGAAAATAGGCTACACCATTATAACTTCTGTATTCAAAATCTTCAAAGTTTGTAAGCATTAACTGTAACGTTAAACATTTTTAAAAGTAAAAGCTCAACATATTTCTTAATATTAGCGACTACATGTGGAATTTTACAGCTAAAATGTTGAAGTTTAGCTTTACTGTAATCATTAAAAATGTAGCAAACTGAATATCACTTCCTAACATCACCCCTAGCAAGTAACTTGCAAAGTCATTTCTGATTGATTCTGTTCGGGAGTAGTGGAGATAAAAGCCCGCCCGCACTGAGAATTGATTGGTTGGGTCCTTACAAGATAGCAAAATTCATTTGGCCCAGATCTGGCCCAGACACGTCGTAAATTCTCTGTCTTTTGGCACAACGGGCCAATATTGGCACGGCTCTGTTTTCTCCTCATCTGGACCAGAACTCTGCTCCGGATTCTTTTATGGTTGCTGATATTTTTTTTCTGTTAGGTTTTAACATGAAATGCTTAGGCAATAAAAAGTTGAAAGTTTAGAAGTTTGCTTTAGAAGTTTACACTAAAATGTACACTTTACACTAAAACACCACCTTTGTTAGCACTAATTAATAATTAATAATCATGCATTAAAATTGCATAGTAAATTTGACATATTCAAGGGCTTTCTTTCTTTCTTTCTTTAGTCCACTACTAAAGTACACTACTGCAATCTAGTCCACCACTCTATTTCATTCAAAACACACTACAAAATAGACTCAAGGTGTTAAATATCGGAATCATCCTTTAAGTGGAGAACATTTTCAGCCATCCAGCACTTTACCTCATAAAGACACAAGGTTAGAGCAGGACTTATCAAGAGGATGTAGTGGGACATACATTTGAGTGTCATCAGCGTAACATGTGATATGTGATCTCATATTTCCTGAAAATGGAGCCCAAAGTTAACATATACAAGGAAAATAGTAGGCCTATAGGACTCAGTATGGACCCTTGTGGGAGCCCGCATGTTAGTCAAGTCAAGTCAAGTCACATTTATTTATATAGCGCTTTTCACAATACAGATTGTATCAAAGCAGCTTCACAGTGATAACATGAAAGTAGTACAACACAGATCAATAATATTGTTAAATATTAAATATTAAATAACCCCAACTAAGCAAGCCAAAAGCAAGGCGACAATGGCAAGGAACCAAAACTCCATCAGATTGGATGGAGAAAACACCTTGAGAGAACCCAGGCTCAGTCGGGGGCCTCAGTGTTAGTGGTGCTGAAGGTGATGAATAGTTACCAATTTTAATTGATACAGATCTATTTGAGAGATATGAATGGAACCAGCGTAGGACCATGCCGCTAAGCCCAACCTCCTGCTCTAGACGATCTAAAAGAATACTGTGATGGATTGCATCAAAGGTGGCGGTTAGGTCGAGCAAAATTAGAATGGCGGAATTACCTAGGTCCAAAGTGCGCAAAAGGTCATGTGTCACTTTAAGGAGGGCGGTTTCAGTACTAATCCTGATTGAAATTTATCAAGAAGATCTTGGTCTGTTAAAAATGCAGAGAGTTGGAGAAAGACGATCTTCTCCGACACTTTGGACAGAAAAGGTATTGTGGAGATAGGTCGAAAGTTATTAATCTCAGATGGATCAAGACTGGGCTTCTTCAAAATGGCCTAATCAAGGTATGTTTAAAACAGGACGGAATAATACCAGTGCATAATGAACTATTCATTATAGTCACAACGGATGGGCCAATCACACCTAACACCTCTCTAAAAAGACGTGTCGACATAATATCCGCTGGTGAGGTAGTCGGTTTCAGTTTTAAAATTAGCTCTGTCATTTTATTAAGATCAATTGGAGTAAAATGTGTTAAATTGACATTATTATGGCTAGAATTGGAAAAATTAAAGGCATGATAGGTGGAAGAATTGAGAAAATTGGAGGCGTGAAAGGTGAGCTGGGCGCCCAGGGCGAAACAGAGTCCATCGGGCGCCCAGGGCGAAACAGAGTCCATCGGGTGGCCAGGGCGGTGAAGACCCCTCGGGCGGCCAGGGCGGTGATGCACTCTCGGGACCAGACACCGGTTCGGGACCAGACACTGGTTCGGGAACAGACACCGGCTCGGGAACAGACAAAAGAACTGTAACAGCCACAAAAACAGACACAAACACAGGAACAAAAACTAGCTCCGGCTCTGGAACGGGCACTGGCTCTGCCTCCGGCTCTGGAACGGGCACTGGCTCTGCCTCCGGCTCTGGAACGGGCACTGGCTCTGCCTCCGGCTCTGGAACCGGCATTGGCTCTGCCTCCGGCTCTGGAGTGGGCACTGGCTCTGCTTCCGGCTCTGGAACAGCAGACACTGGCTTCGGATCTGGAACAGCAGACATGGGCATGTCCAGGATCCGAGCCAGACCCTCCAGATAGTCCAGGTCCATGAAGACAGAAGGAACGTGAACAGTCCCTGACTGGGCAGACGTGACGTGAACAGTCTCTCGCTGGGAAGATGTGACGTGTACAGTCTCTGGCTGAGCAGACGGGATGTGAACACTCTCTCACTGGGCAGACGGGACGTGAACAGTCTCTCGCTGGGCAGACGGGACGTGAACAGTCTCTCGCTGGGCAGACGGGACGTGAACAGTCTCTGGCTGGGCAGACGGGACGTGAACAGTCTCTCGCTGGGAAGATGTGACGTGAACAGTCTCTGGCTGAGCAGACGGATGTGAACAGTCTCTCGCTGGGCAGACGGGACGTGAACAGTCTCTGGCTGGGCAGACGGGATGTGAACACTCTCTCACTGGGCAGACGGGACGTGAACAGTCTCTCGTTGGGCAGACGGGACGTGAACAGTCTCTGGCTGGGCAGACGGGACGTGAACAGTCTCTCGTTGGGCAGACGGGACGTGAACAGTCTCTCGCTGGGCAGACGGGATGTGAACAGTCTCTCGCTGGGAAGACGGGATGTGAACAGTCTCTGGCTGGGCAGACGGGACGTGAACAGTCTCTCGCTGGGCAGACGGGACGTGAACAGTCTCTCGCTGGGAAGACGGGATGTGAACAGTCTCTGGCTGGGCAGACGGGACGTGAACAGTCTCTCGCTGGGCAGACGTGCGTTTCCTCCCCCTTTTCCGTCCGTGACGGTGACTGGCCCAGGGTCGAAGGGGGCCAGGGTGGAGAGTGGTGTTGAACTCTTTCTCGACCACCTCCTCCTCCTCTACGACCTCCCCGGGTCCCACAAAAAATGACTAGGTGGGTTCCCTGAAAATAATCTCTCCTCTCCCGCTCAGTTGCTGGGGAAGAGAAGTTTGAAAACATACCGCTGGATTTAGGGTGTGACGGAGTCCTTCTGTCACGATCCACACACAGGAAACAGGGGTTAAATCCAAAAGCAGTAGTTTATTTGAGGATATTCCAAAATCGTTAACAAGTCCAAGCAAGGCTCAAAATCCAAAGGCAATCCAACATACAGGAAACAAAACAAGAAGCAAGGAAAACAGGACATCAGAAGTGGCGTGATAAATGCAAGGACTCTGTAACACACACTGAAATAGAGAGGGTTATATACACAGGGAATAGTCAACGATAATGGGGAAATGCCTGAGTGCAATGATCAGTGATAAGGAACAGCATAGTGCAACGATAAGGCAAGGATTGTGGGAAATGTAGTTCATAAGTGAATGACACCGTGGGGAAGAAGGACATCTAGTGGACACCTGGGGAACACAAACCCAACACTGTGACAATGAGACTGTATAGGGTGTCTCATTTTTCATTTTAGGTTTCAGAAGGTTGCTCATGTATTGTTTGTGTTTGATATGTGTCCTCAACACACACTTTTGCAGAGCCCTTACCCGTCATGCACAGTAACGCTAAAGGCACCGGGGTGGCGGTTCCACCAACTTGAGCCTGTAATCGCTGCTTGCAGCTATATTTATTATTATTATTTGCATATTCACTCTCCTACAAAATCACCCCAATCAGTGCAGCCCTAGCATAAAAACAAAAGGTTAAAAAGGTTCAACCATGGATTTTGGCATCAAAAAGACGATCTGCATGTTGGAAAGTTTTTTTTTTTTAAATTTTACAAACAATATTTTGTGTTAGTGCATTGTTCCACAAAACAAGACTCGAAACTTTTAATTCAGAAATTTGAAAGGTTTTTGAATGATTTACATATATACTGTATTTTTGAGTAATAAACTTGACAGTAAAATAGTTTCACATCATTCATCCATAAATGTAGTATTTTTTGGTAAGATAATGTCACATTTTTTTTCTAAAATTATGCTACAACATGGTTTGCACATTCTCATTTTCAGTATTTTCTAAAATGTTTCAAATAAAAACACGAGAAACAAGAAAACACAAAACATAAAAAAAGAACACAAAAAGAAAAAGAAAGAAGAGCCGCCAACTAAAGTGGGAAGGGAAGTAAAAAAGTGAACAGAGCACAGTAAGTGTGAACAGACTTGTCTGGGCAATCTGCTCGTCGTTCACACCTTACAAATTCAGAACTGCTGCAGATGAACATAACACAGTTAAAGGGATAGTTCACCCCAAAAAATGAAAATTGTGATCATTTACTTACCCTCATGTTGGTCCAGACAGTTGCAGTACCCCATTGACTTCCATTGTATTTGTTGTCCTATTATGAATGTCAGTGGGGTCCAGCAACTGTATGGTTACGACATTCTTCAACATATCTTGGTTTGTGTCCATCAGAAAGAAAGAAACTCATACAGGTTTGGAACAACATGAGGCTGAGGACATGATGACAACATTTTTAGATGAACTATCCTTTTAATAAACTTGTGATGATGATGTTGTGGAAGTTTTTAAATGGAAATGTAAGTGGTGCTTGCTGTGACATTGAACCATCTACATAAAAGCATGAGTGACACACAGTTTTGGCTCAGACTCCAAAACTGGCACCAGTAACGTCCAGACCCGACTCTACAACCGTGCTCCTGCTTTTCATCGCACAGTCATCTAGATTCCCCAAAACCCAAATCTAATAAAAAACTACACAAATATAGAGTCATTACTCATATCAGTACTTGGTGAACTAATTGTGGGCTTGGCTAAATGCTTCCTGTTGTCAGACAATTGCTGACAGCATTGCGGCATAAGTGTCCTCCTTCACAACCACATGGACATCAGTTAAACGCCGAATCTAGACCAGCATCTGCTCTGCGACCCAACAACATGACTCGCACACGCCGACCCATCGCTCTGTTTCTCATGCTGTCTTCCCTGCATTGGCTAGGTGAGTCGACTTGCATTTCATTTGAATCTAATTATTCCACAAACTTGTGATTTACAATGAGAGAACATTTTTAGATTTGCAAACTTTGTGGTGTAATTGCAGAGAAGCACAAAGCAACACTGAGTTGATTTTGCAGCGTGCATAGTTGCGTGTGATGCCTCTGTGTTGGTTAACACTTCTTCATGAGTGCTGCTCTTTGAAGCCCCCCGTTGCGTTGTGCTTACAGGAAGCTCTCTTGACCTTTCAAACCCAGCGGCTTCCAGCGATGAAGATCCTGCCGTCAACAGTAGAGATGCTCCCAAGAGACCCGTCCTGCAGCCCAAAGAGACGGCCCCGCCTCAGTCCACCTACACACTCAAGAACCTTAAAGGACAAGTGTGTGTGCGGGCCCGTTTGGGAGGGGAGTATGTGGTGAGAGAGAACAAAGTAAGCATGTTATGCTCTCAGCACTTTTATTCCAGCTCTCAGCATATTCCTCTCGGGGTGAGAACTCACCACTAACTCTGGCAACGGCTCTATATGTGCAGAAGGGGTACAATAGCTTTCAACTGGGACAGATTCATTAAGAGTCCAACTTTGGAGCTTAACATATGAATATGCCCCATTTGGGAGTAATAAAGCAACAATATATTATATTATATAGTCAACATTTGAAACCTTTCATCAAAGTTATACATGAATTTTGAACAATACTTTGTTGATTCACTTAAAATGTTGACTACTATTACAGGTTAATACCCTAAATGTACTAACTAAATGTACAGATTCATCATTACAAATTACAAGTTATTATTAAAGTAAGATGTATTTAAGTGAGTCAAAAACACTATAAATTTCAGCTAATTAATAATAATTACTGTGCTAAAGTGTATCTTTTCCATGAGAGATACCTTTCAAATGAACTGGATTTTGGGATATTATTAATCAACTTAAAAATAATTGCTAATTATTAATATATTATTAACTTATATGCTTAACGTATGAATATGAACCATTTGGGATTAAAAGCATTTTAGGGGTAAATCAACTATATATATATATATATATATATATATATACACTTACCTAAAGGATTATTAGGAACACATGTTCAATTATCTAATCAACTAATCACATGGCAGTTGCTTCAATGCATTTAGGGGTGTGACAATCTCCTGAACTCCAAACTGAATGTCAGAATGGGAAAGAAAGGAGATTTAAGCAATTTTGAGCGTGGCGTGGTTGTTGGTGTCTGAGTGTTTCACAATCTGCTCAGTTACTGGGATTTTCACACACAACCATTTCTAGGGTTTACAAAGAATGGTGTGCAAAGGGAAAAACATCCAGGACGCGGCAGTCCTGTGGGCGAAAATGCCTTGTTGATGCTTGAGGTCAGAGGAGAATGGGCCGACTGATTCAAGCTGATAGAAGAGCAAATTTACTGAAATAACCACTCGTTACAACCGAGGTATTCAGCAAAGCATTTGTGAAGAAGACACAACACACAAAACCTTGAGGCGGATGGGCTACAACAGCAGAAGACCCCACCGGGTACCACTCATCTCCACTACAAATAGGAAAAAGAGGCCACAATTTGCAAGAGATCACCAAAATTGGACAGTTGAAGACTGGAGAAATGTTGCCTGGTCTGATGAGTCTCGATTTCTGTTGAGACATTCAGATGGTAGAGTCAGAATTTGGTGTAAACAGAATGAGAACATGGATCCATCATGTCTTGTTACCACTGTGCAGGCTGGTGGTGGTGGTGTAATGGTGTGGGGGATGTTTTCTTGGCACACTTTAGTGCCAATTGGGCATCGTTTAAATGCCACAGCCTACCTGAGCATTGTTTCTGACCATGTCCATCTCTTTATGGCCACCATGTCCCCATCCTCTGATGGCTACTTCCAGCAGGATAATGCACCATGTCACAAAGCTTGAATCATTTCAAATTGGTTTCTTGAACATGACAATGAGTTGACTGTACTAAAATGGCCGCCACAGTCACCAGATCTCAACCCAATAGAGCATCTTTGGGATGTGGTGGAGTGGGAGTTTCGTGCCCTGGATGTGCATCCCACAAATCTCCATCAACTGCAAGATGCTATCCTATCAATATGGGCCAACATTTCTAAAGAATGCTTTCAGCACCTTGTTGAATCAATGCCACGTAGAATTAAGGCAGTTCTGAAGCTAAAGGGGGTCAAACACAGTATTAGAGTGGTGTTCCTAATAATTATTTTAAATTAAAATAATTTTAATTTAACTTTACTTTTAGTTCACATTTAAGTATATTATTTGTGAAATAATTCATGATTTTAAAGTGTGCAATAAAGTGTACTTTTTTCACAATTAAGAGATGCATTTCAAATGAACTGAATTTTGGGATAATCAGCTTAGATTTATTTACTTCCACTTGTATATCACGTTTGTTGATGTAAATGCCAGTTTTGGGGTCTCGAGAACTTTCACAATTTAGTTTACCAAGTTTTCAACCAATATCTTTTTCACTGTCCTGTCCATGCATTCAGTAAAGGGGTACATTTTGGAAATATGACTTTTCATTTTCTGCTGCTTCCAATCAGTCACACCCAATTTGTGTGTCTTGATCTTTAGATCCCAACAGTTTTGATATAGTTCATTTATAGGAATTTGATTTCCAGCATCCATTAATCACATTTTTTAACTTGTATTCCAGAAGAAGTACTATTTCAACCTGGACCCCGGCTCCACACAAGCCTCGGGATACTGTTTGAACCAAAAGTCTGTTCTCTCACTGAGTTTTGCTGGTGGAAATCTGGAGTTCACTTTCATCAAGGTACCTACAGTATCATCAGTATGCATTTATGACACGTTTCTCTTAACTGTAAAAATATGTGCATAACATCTAGCCATAATGAACATGCAATTCAGTATTTCGCCACCCTTGCAGGAAGGCAATGTCTTCTATGTGAAGAAGATCACAGGTCTTCTGATGCCTGTCCCCACTTGTAAAAATTGCCAGAGTAAGTATAAATTACACTGATGGAAAACATTTTAGGAACCCTGTGATATACAGCCGTTTACACAACAATGTTTTCCAATTAAAAACGGAAAACGTTTTATTAGGGCTCCCTTTTTGAGCACTTAATCACGCACTTATCGTGAAATTAAGCATACAATGTTTACATGCATAACACAGGTAGGTTTAAATGACATCAATGTACTAAAAATGGAAATGTTTTTCCTTTGCGTTTTCTGCGTACAGATGACATCGTTGTCAAACCGTTCCCCAATCACACGAATCCATCAAAACGACTGTGTATTATTCATGCCAGGCCAGTAGGGGGTGATGTCACTTTGTAAAGAAACCGCGCGCCTATAGACTGAACACGTGATACATGACGCCAGTGTTTTCACAGATTCATGTTTTTGTAGTTTACACAGAGACGATAATCGTATCGTTTTCAAAACCTGCAAAAGTTTGTGTTTTCAGGCCTTCAAAATGTCGTTGTTATGTAAATGAACGGCCAAAACACATGTAAAAAGTTTTTATGTTTTTAGTTGAAAACAGTGTCGTTTAAACTAAGAGTGAGTGTTACAAAAACATGTCAAGTCATATTTCACACCAAAAAAAAGTGTATATATATATATATATATATATATAGGGCTGTCAAACGATTAATCGCGATTAATCGCATCCAAAATAAAAGTTTGTGTTCATATGTGGGTGCACTGTGTATAATTATTTTATATATATATATATATATATATATATATATATATATATATACCCACATGCTTGTATATATTTAAGAAATATTTTCATGTATATACTGTATATAGGTTTATATATAATTTCTATTATATAAATATAAATATTATATACGTAAATGGTTTTTTTCTTAAATATACAAAAATATACAAAATATACAAAAAAAACTTTTATTTTGGATGCGATTAATCGCGATTAATCATTTGACAGCCCTAATATATATATATATATATATATATATATATATATATATATATATATATATATATATATATATATATAAATAAAATTATATATATATATATATATATCAGAGGTGGGGACAAGTCACACATGGTCAAGTCCAAGCAAGTCTCAAGTCTTAACCATCAAGTCTCGAGTCAAGTCTCAAGTCGCAGTTCAGATAAATCAAGCAAGTCAAGTCAAGTCAAGGGTTCACCCTAAGCAAGTCAAGTCAAGTCCTGATAAGTTTCAAGTAAAGTCAAGTCACACTACTAAAATAAATAGAGGTAAATTTTTTCGATACATATTTATTTTTGCACAGAAAAGATGAACTTTTATACATATATTATGTATCTTACATTTGCTATATTAATCATATGCATATCTGTGCTACATTAATATCTGAAAATAAAATAAAATTGTGTTGTTTACACAAAACGTTCAGAGTCTAAGATGTATAATCCAATCTGTCTAATTCAATTTAATTGAAACGGTCTAAAATGTATGAAATCTAAAATGTAATATCTTATATCTTATATAAATGTAAAATATAAAATGTATGAAATGAGAATATAAAATGCAATTTTTTTTTTTAATTCAGTAGTTTTTCTTATCATAACCAACAAATGTCTTCGGAAACTCCTTTTCCTCGATTTACTGAAACCTATATGTAAAACGCATTTGCAGCTGCACAGCCGTGTATATATCTATGCTGCATATACAGACATCCCAACCTACAAGAATTCATTTCAGGAGGTATATCTCAATGAATGTAATGTTGGGGGGGGGGGGGGGGGGGGGGGGGGGGGGGGTTAATATATGTTATATTAACATATTTAAAATATGTTTAAAATAAATATAAAATAAAAATGGTAATATGTTATATTAACATATTTTATATTTAATAAATATTACATATTAAATAATATTATGTATATTATATATTAAATTTACATAAATATTAACAAATGATTGTTTTAATTATGGAATTCTCCATAATTAACTCCTAAACTTCAGTAGAGAACAATTCTTTGTAAGGAAGGAGGGGTTTCTTTATTGTACATTTATTTGCATGTAGTATGTAGCATATGGTTTGCGTTGCTTTAAATTGGTCAGTACAGCGCTGACTATTGAGTGTCGCTAGGAAACACGTCCGCGCTGCGCTGACGAATCGGCTGCGCGGCTCGGATCATTGAACCGTGCAGATGACATGTCTGCGCGGCACGAGCTCTGTAAAGCCCCGCTGTCTCGTCCCACTTTGGTTTGTTTGGCTTCCCATATCTCTGCCGTGCACACGCCGCACGCTATGTATGTTATACGCGCAGTATCTCGCTCTAGATTCCGGGAGATTTTAACTCATTTGCGGGCATCAGGGAGACGCTATCAATATGCGTGAGACTCCCGGAACTTCCGTTTGGCGCGGTTTGAATTGAGCAGCGTAAAGGCACAGATGCCGATATATTGATGCTGACGCCATAATATATATTTTAATTAACTGTATTGCTGTTTGTTTATTATATGTTCAAGTCATTGTCGAGTCTTCCACTTCAAGTCAAGTCAAGTCTCAAGTAACTTGTTCTCAAGTCAAAGTCAAGTCAAGTCATTTTTGTACTTTAATCAAGCAAGTCACAAGTCCTGAAAATTGTGACTCGAGTCAGACTCGAGTCAAGTCATGTGACTCGAGTCCCCCACCTCTGATATATATATATATATATATATATATATATATAAAGATTTGGTCAAAAAAAAAAATCATGAAAATATCATAATGTGCCTCATTTCTTTCTTTTGTTTCTAGTTCCATAAGGACTAATCATTGTTGTTTTAGTAGAATTTTATTTCTATGAGCATGATTACCATTTAACAAGATTTTCCAAATTGAATCCACAGATAAAACCTACATTGGAATCGTGGATCACGAGAAGCTATTCTTAGCAAAAAATGGCCTGAGCTTCCAGTGCAAGTCTGAGACGACTCTGATACTGTCCAGCAACCTCAGACTCAAACTGGTGCCGCTGCAGATCCAGGCCTTCGACCTCGCCAGTGGAGCGTTCGGCAAAGGTCAATATAATTCATATTTAATCAAACGTGATCAATTATATTCTATCATCCTGTTTCGCCAAGAGTAAGATGGTTTATCGTGACTTAATTTCAGAGGTTGAGTGCTGGGCGGATTACAACAAACGTGTGATCCCGATTATCCTGGGGGGTGTCGCTGCCGCCATTTGCCTGATCGCAATCCTGACGTATGTGCTGGTGCGAGAGCGCCGGGGCCAAGGCTACGAACAGCTCTAGGCGTGCAGAGTGGAGACCAATCAGCAGATTTCATTGTTTTACAGTGTGTGGATATTGTCTGTAAACAATTAAAATACGAGTGACTTAACTGCTGTTGTCGATGTGTTCATTATAATGCAAATGTCACTTTTTTCATTCTGATGTCTGAAGATTTTGGGTCGTGTTGAAATGCAGGTGTTACATGTGAATATAAAACACTCTTTGTAAAATGGTGTTAGAATAAAAATGTTTTTGTGTGTGTGTGTATATATATATATATATATATATATATATATATATATATATATACAAACACACACACACAAACATTTTTATTCAAATTTGTTTATTTTATCATCATCTCACACATAGACACTTACTTTTGCAACAAGACAATTTCTATATAATGTATTTATTCAATGTATTTATTCATAAATCATTATGCTCTCAAGTTGCCCTATGTTGAATGAAACGATGAAACCTCTTTTTGTTTTGACTTCATATCCCATAATCCCTAAACATACGTCAGTCCCCGCCTCCAATCTCTCGCTTCTGATTGGCTGCTGTCAGTACGGTAACATAAAGAGGACAAACTTAATGTGTTCGCTGTTGCTGCCGCTACACGTAACATCACTTATATGGTCGTTTAAATGCCATTTCACACGGATTAGTTTGACAGAGTATTCATGTTTGGAAATATTCCATGAATGTTATTATAATGGAGCTGTAAAACCGATGAAATATATTAAATAAATGCGCTGTTTTGGGGCAGGAGTCGAGTAACTGTTAGTTACATTTGTCATTCGCTAACAATAAACATGGCTGCAGTGTTTCTGAAAACTCACATCAACAGAGATATAAACAAACATCTGCTGTAAGTCACAAGCTTCTTTATTATATCATTTTAAGAGCAAATATAACGTTAGGTGTTCGTTAAAGTTGTCTGTGTTCAGAGTTCAGTGTCTGCATCAGTCGAGAAGTATATGACATTCAAACTTGAAGTGAAGTAGCTAACGTTACATTTCTCTTCTAAAATAACGTTAATGCACTAATATTCATTGCACTAATATCTTTGACTAAATTCTGCCGTGAAGTCATGTAACGTTATGGGTCAAAATAACGTGTGATTGTTTATGAATGTGTGTTTTGTTCAAGGTGACTGAAGATGAGCTTATAGTGAACAGTTATCAATATGTGTGTGTGATGTTTTGCAGTATTATTAAGTGATATATCTGCATGTTTGAAGAGGTCATGACCTCTGCAGACGTGTTTGCCCTTGTCACTGTTTACTAAACCCAGTGCTCATGATCTCTTGCTCTCTTCATTGCAGGACTCTGATCTGGACCAAAGGATCCTTCAGACATGCATCTGTGGGTAAGAGACCCGTCATGGATGCTGTTATTAAGATTATTATGATTATGATTATTATTTACAGTGGTGTTTCTCTCTCACAGGCCGGATTGAGAAGGTCCTCATCGCCAATAGAGGGGAGATCGCGTGCCGTGTGATGCGGACGGCGAGGAAGATGGGTGTCCGCTCTGTGGCCGTGTACAGTGATGCAGACAGACAGGCCATGCATGTGGCCATGGTGAGCAAACCCTGCGTACTAACACACACTACACACACCTCACAAGTGGTTGATGGGTGATAGATCGAACGTGTGGATGAAGGAGTCAATGATATGCGTTTCCAAAAATAAAAAAATCCAATTTTCACATTACATACATTGACCTGTTCTATGATAAGTGCACTTTTAACTTCTGAATTCAAATGTATTTCCTTATCATAACAGTAGTTACTTATCACAGAAAATAATACACTTATTGTAGTCCCAATTGTATCCTTTAAAACTCATATTTGATCACCAAAATGACATATTTAAGCATTTTCTGCGGTGTCCTCTGTGACTCAGGCGGACGAGGCGTATCACATCGGGCCAGCGGCATCCCAGCAGAGTTACCTGTGCATGGACAAGATTCTGGACGTGGCCAAGAGATCCTGCGCACAGGTGTGCTGACCTCAACACACACCTTTCTCAACTAGATATTTATTATATGTATCATATGATAATCTCTCTTTTTTTATTGTTGTTTTGGGAAGGCGGTCCATCCTGGATATGGTTTCCTGTCGGAAAATACAGAGTTTGCTGAACGGTGCAAACAAGAAGGCATCATCTTCATCGGGCCACCGTCATCAGCCATTCGGGACATGGGAATCAAAAGGTACAGTTATTTTGATCATAATAACGTGCAAAAATATTTGATGTTTCTGTGCACCCTAGAAAAAGTTCTTGTGAAAGATTAGTATGTTTAATTGTATTAAATGTGCACTTGTAGTGTACTTCAAATCTTAAAATGTATATTTTTAAAAGGTACTTGCAGATAATATAATATTACTGAAATATTCAACTTGCATAAAGTACACTCTCAAAACTGTTTCTGAACACACTTAAGTACTCTTAAAAAGTGCACTCAAAAGAAAGGTTTGAGTGTAAAGTACATTTTAAACTCATTGTTTTAATCTTTTTACATGCTTTAAAGAAGTGCTTAATGTACTAGAATGTGAATTACTTGATTATAATTTTAACTGTTGTGTTTTATTCAATAATACTTTTTAAAGGTAATGTATTTTAAATGTACTAAATTACAAAAAGATGACGCACAGTTTGTATAGAAATTATATTAAAATATTAGTGCTGGGCAATGATTAATTGAGATTAATCGCATCCAAAATACAAGCTTGTGTTTATATAATACATGTATGTACTGCGGATAATTGTTTTGTATATATAAATACACACACATGCATGTATAGATTTCAGAGAAATGTATTATTTATATATAAAATATTAATATTTATATATAATATAAATTTTGTATAAATATACATACAATATATACATGCACATATTTCTTAAATATATACATGCATGTGTGTGTATTTTATATATACTAAATAATTATACACAGTGCACCCACATATATTATGTAAACACAAACTTTTATTTTGGATGCGATTAATCGCGATTAATCATTGCCCAGCTCTATAAAATATGTTAAAAATCTACTTTTTAGTTTCACAAAATTCTAAATAATGCTTAAATTCTTAGTCCGCAACCTTTTAAATGTATTTCAAAGACAATATAGAATCATGAAATTAAATGAAACGTTTTAAAGTCCTGCTCAAATGGGTCAAAAGCACTCTAATTACATTTAATATTACATTCTTCACGCTTAATATATTATTTTAAGGTATATTATTTCTGAACTAAAAAGTATGCTAAAATTTCAGAAGCAGCACTTTTCTAACCAACATTAAAGTGTCTTGTTTTTAATTTATGCAATAGAAACACATCTTTGTTTGTTGTGTTTTAGCACATCTAAACACATCATGTCAGCTGCAGGCGTGCCAATCATTGAGGGTTACCATGGCGAGGACCAATCAGACGCACGGCTTCAGAGCGAGGCGGCCAGGATTGGTTACCCGGTGATGATCAAAGCAGTGCGCGGCGGCGGAGGAAAGGTGGCGTGTGTTTTCACTGAAGGATTGTGTAGTGTTATGCTCGTCTGAAACCGCTGCTTGATCCCACAGGGAATGCGAATCGCACGCTCGGAAGCAGAGTTCCTGGAGCAGCTGGAGTCCGCTCGGAGAGAGGCTCGCAAGTCCTTCAACGACGACGTCATGCTGGTCGAGAAGTTTGTGGAGAACCCCAGGTCTGTTTGGTTTATCCAGTGTGCGTCACTCACATAGTTCGATGTGTGTGATGTGATGTGTGTGTTGTTGCGTTAGACACGTGGAGGTGCAGGTGTTCGGAGATCAGTGTGGTGATGCGGTCTATCTGTTCGAGAGAGACTGTAGCGTCCAGAGACGACACCAGAAGATCATAGAGGAAGCTCCCGGGGTAAGAGTCACACTCATTCAGCATCTGCAGTCTGATCCTGTATGGGTATGATATATGCTGGTGGTGTTAAAGGGATACTTCACCCAAAAAAGCAAATTACCCCATGATTTACTTTCTCTAAAGTCATCCTAGGTGTATATGACATTATTCTTTCAGACGAATACAATCAGAGTTATATCAAAAATGTCCAGGCTCTTCCAAAGCTTTATAATGGCAGTGAATGGACGTTGCGATTTTAAAGTGCATAAAAGTGCATCTATCCATGATAAAAGTGCGTCTATGCATGATAAAAGTGCATCTATCCATGATAAAAGTGCATCTATCCATGATAAAAGTGCATCTATCCATGATAAAAGTGCATCCATCCATGATAAAAGTGCATCTATCCATCATAAAACTGCATCTATCCATGATAAAAGTGCGTCTATCCATCATAAAAGTGCATAAAAGTGCATAGATGCACTTTTATTCATCATAAAAGTGCATCTATCTGTGATAAAAGTGCATCCATCATAAAAGTGCATCCATCCATGATAAAAGTGCATCCATCCATGATAAAAGTGCATCCATCCATGATAAAAGTGCATCTATCTGTGATAAAAGTGCATCTATCCATCATAAAAGTGCATCTATCATGATAAAAGTGCATCTATCCATGATAAAAGTGAATCTATTCATCATAAAACTGCATCTATCCATGATAAAAGTGCATCTATCCATCATAAAACTGCATCTATCCATGATAAAAGTGCATCTATCCATCATAAAACTGCATCTATCCGTGATAAAAGTGCATCTATCCATCATAAAAGTGCATCTATCCATGATAAAAGTGCATCTATCATCATAAAACTGCATCTATCCATGATAAAAGTGCATCTATTCATCATAAAAGTGCATCTATCCGTGATAAAAGTGCATCTATCCATCATAAAAGTGCATCTATCCATGATAAAAGTACATCTATTCATCATAAAAGTGCATCTATCCATCATAAAAGTGCATCTATCAATGGTAAAAGTGCATCCATCATAAAAGTGCATCTATTCATGATAAAAGTGCATCTATTCATGATAAAAGTGTATCTATCCTTCAGTAAAGTGCACCTATCCATGATAAAAATGCATCTATCCATGATAAAAGTGCATCTATTCATGATAAAAGTGGATCTATCCATGATTAAAGTGCATCTATCCATCATAAAAGTGCATCTATCCATCATAAAAGTGCATCTATTCATGATAAAAGTGCATCTATCCATCATAAAAGTGCATCTATCCATGATAAAAGTGCATCTATTCATGATAAAAGTGCATCTATCCATGATAAAAGTGCATCTATCCATGATAAAAGTGCATCCATCATAAAAGTGTATCTATCCGTGATAAAAGTGCATCTATCCATCATAAAAGTGCATCCATCATAAAAGTGCATCTATTCATGATAAAAGTGTATCTATCCATGATAAAAGTGCATCTATCCATCATAAAACTGCATCTATCCATGATAAAAGTGCATCTATTCATCATAAAAGTGCATCTATCCGTGATAAAAGTGCATCTATCCATCATAAAAGTGCATCTATCCATGATAAAAGTACATCTATTCATCATAAAAGTGCATCTATCCATCATAAAAGTGCATCTATCAATGGTAAAAGTGCATCCATCATAAAAGTGCATCTATTCATGATAAAAGTGCATCTATTCATGATAAAAGTGTATCTATCCTTCAGTAAAGTGCACCTATCCATGATAAAAATGCATCTATCCATGATAAAAGTGCATCTATTCATGATAAGTGTATCTATCCATGATAAAAGTGCATCTATCCATCATAAAAGTGCATCTATCCATCATAAAAGTGCATCTATTCATGATAAAAGTGCATCTATCCATCATAAAAGTGCATCTATCCATGATAAAAGTGCATCTATCCATGATAAAAGTGCATCTATTCATGATAAAAGTGCATCTATCCATGATAAAAGTGCATCCATCATAAAAGTGTATCTATCCGTGATAAAAGTGCATCTATCCATCATAAAAGTGCATCCATCATAAAAGTGCATCTATTCATGATAAAAGTGTATCTATCCATGATAAAAGTGCATCTATCCATCATAAAAGTGCGTCTATCCATGATAAAAGTGCATCTATCCATCATAAAAGTGCATCTGTCCATCATAAAAGTGTATCTATCAATCATAAAAGTGCATCCATCCATCATAAAAGTGCAGAATGCCTAGGGAGAGTAAATCATGGGTTAATATGCATTTTTGGGTGAACTATCCATTTAATGTAACTGACCTTGCTTTGTGTGTGTGTGTGTGTGTGTGTGTGTGTGTGTGCGTGTGCGTGCGTGTGTGTGCAGCCAGGCATCAGTCCTGAGGTCCGGCAGAAGCTCGGAGAGGCCGCAGTGCGGGCAGCCAAAGCAGTCAACTATGTTGGAGCAGGTGATGATGATGATGTCATGTGATGCGTTTCAGCTGATGACAGCATTAGTGTGATGACTATATGTACCCATTTCCCAACCATTCAAAAGTTTGGGGTCTGTATTTATATGAAAAAAAAAATCATACTTTTATTCAGCAAGGATGCATTAAATCAAAAAGTGACTGTAAATACAGATACAATCTTACAAAAGATTCTATTTCAAAATAAATGCTGTTTTATTGAACATATTCATAAAAGAAATCCTGAAAATATGAAGCAGCACAACTGTTTAACGTTGATAATAATCCTAAATATTTTTTGATCATGAAATCCTCATATTAGAGTGATTTCTGAAGGATCATGTGACTCTACATACAGCTTTATCACAGGAATAAACTCACTATATATTCACATAGAAAACTGCCGTTTTAAATTTTAATAATATTTCACAATGACATGTTTCATATAGTGAACATATGTGTATGTATATAAAAAAATGTACTGACCCCAAGCAGTCGTGTATATTGCCCAATAAACAGTTTTTATATCGCCTTTTTTAACATGTAATATCTATTGAGTTTATAATAAATAATTTTACTATAAGATTTCTTAAAGGGATAGTTCACTTTGAAATTAATTTTTGGTATGTTTTATCTTACCTCAAGGGCATCCAAGATGTAGTTGTCTTTGTTTCCACAGTATTTTCAATTCTGATATTTTTAGGTCAAACTGTTCTTGTCTGTCAGTCATATAATGGAGGTCTATGGTCACCACCTCAAAGAGCATGCACAGAGAAGTCCAAATTAAACATGATTTAATGACTCGTAAATGTAAGTACACATTGATGGCCTAAGACACGAAACGAGCGGTTTGTGTGAGAAAACAAACAGTATTTATATCGTTTTTACCTCTTGTAACCACAGCCACGTCCAAGTGATCTGAAGGCACGGGTGCTTTGTGGCTGTGGTTACAAGAGGTAAAAACGATATAAATACTGTTCGTTTTCTCACACAAACCGCTCGTTTCGTGTCTTAGGCCATCAATGTGTGCTTACATTTACGAGTCATTAAATCATGTTTAATTTGGACTTCTCTGTGCATGCTCTTTGAGGTGGTGACCATAGACCTCCATTATATGACTGACAGACAAGAACGGTTTGACCTAAAAATGTCAAAATTGAAAATACTGTGGAAACAAAGACACCTACATCTTGGATGCCCTTGAGGTAAAAATTAATTTCAAAGTGAACTATCCCTTTAGTAAAATCTAATTATTTAAAGACCCATTATGGATTTGTCCCTGTTCATCTGTCTTTAGTGTGTAATGTTGCAGTTTGAGCATGAATCCGTCCCTCCTGCGGGAGTTACTCTCTATATCAGTGTCAGTGTTTCTAAACAGAATATAAGATTCAAGCAGGGAAACTAGTTCTAGTAAAATCATGACTGACTGATGATGGCCTCTTTAAAGGAAATAACCGGTTTTATTGACCATACGATGACATCATTTTCATTTGTGGCCGAGCAGGAACTGTGGAGTTCATCATGGACGCGCAGCACAACTTCTACTTCATGGAGATGAACACGCGTCTGCAGGTGGAGCACCCCGTCTCGGAGATGATCACGGGAACAGACCTGGTGGAGTGGCAGCTGCGTGTGAGACTCCAAACGCTCAAGATATTCACACACGTGACCCTGGACCACAAAACCAATAGCCAACCATCGCATGGGTCAAAATTATCCATTTTTCATCCATGCCAAAAATCATTGGGATATTCAGTGAAGATCATTTCCTACCGTAAATATATAAAACATTTATTTGTGTGAGTGGATGCAGCTCAATCACGAGCATAAATGCACAACTTTAAAGGAGATTTTTTTTTTTTTTCAATGTTTTGATTTTTTTGCAGTTTTTTCGTCCAAATAAACATCCTAACAAACCAAACATCAATTGAAAGCGTATTTATTCAGCTTTCAGATGATGTTATACATCTCAATATGAAAAACCTGACCCATGTGACTGGTTTAGTGGTTCAGGATCACATCTTTCACAAGTAATAGAAACAGTCATTGCAGATTGTGTCCACCAGGGGTCACAGTGACGCCTGATTGCTTCGCTAGTTAGTGTCTGCAAATAACACATGTGTTGTCGCTCAGGTGGCAGCGGGGGAGAAGTTGCCCCTCACGCAGGAGCAGATTGTGTTGCGGGGTCACTCTTTTGAAGCCAGAATCTACGCTGAAGACCCCAGTAACGACTTCCTCCCCGGAGCGGGGCCGCTGCGGCACCTTTCCACGCCGCCGGGGGACCCGTGCACACGCATAGAGACTGGCGTCCGAGAAGGTGTGTCACCCTCACCATAGTCACTTAATGCATTCAGATATGGCTTTTCTTTTATAGTTTAAATAGCATTGCTTTCCCTCCTTAAAAATAGTAGAATTTGTTTTTCTGTTTTTTTTTTAATTTTAAATTTGTTTTAATATTTGGTGACTGATTTACAAAACTAAAATTACACAGGAGCCGTAATTTATCACTTTGCAACAAGAAAATTGGCATACTCATAAAGCGTGTTCAGACCTTTATTTTGAAATATCAATGAACATGAAAAAAGGTAGAAACCTCAGTTTGTTTTCATGCCAAGAGTTCAAAAGATTGCATCCATTCAATTATTTTAGAAAAAAGGTCTGAAAATGTTTAAATATTTAAAAAAAAAATCACCATTTGTGATGTGGCAGGAAGCTATAACGTACATGCGTGTTCTTTTATGTGTTTCTTAGAGGTTCAAAATCTGTCAAACTTCCCATACTACTTCTGAATAGGATGTCTACTTCATAAATTGTATGAAAATTGTGTAAATGATGGTTCAGATCACTCAAAACGCATATGGAAATGGCGGCGCCCTTATATGGGCAGTAATGGAGTCTGGTTGTGCCCTAGTGGAAGCGTTCGGTACTGCACCCAAACAAAATCGCACAGAAAGCTCATTATTTGAGATATCAACCTAAAATTTTAAACACAACTTGTTCAGATTTTTGGCTTTGATTTTTCTGCAGTTTTAGAGTAGCCCAGGTTTTGAAAATGTATATATTATATAAAATATGAAGAATTAATTTTTTTACATTATACATTTCCATAAACTCAAACTTCTACGTTTCACTTTCTTAATTTATTTCACTTCGACAAAAATCGGCCATGTCTTCTTTAAAACGAGACCACCTTACGTCTATATTCTAATTACAACCATTTAAGTTCGAAATGAGCATTTCCATGTTTTAAAAAAAGCGGATTGACAGTTAACATGTTAAAGGGATAGCTCACCCAAAAATGAAAATGCTGTCATTGTTAACTCATTCCAAACTTGTGTAAATGTCTTCTTTTTTTCGTTTTTTCATATTTTGAAGAATGTTTGTAACCAAGCAGATCTCGTTTGACTACCATAATATATTAAAATATCTTCCTTTGTGTTCAGAAGAACAAAGACATTTATACAAGTTTGAAATGAGGGCGAGTAAACGATGACAGACTTCTTGTTTTTAGGTGAGCTAGCTTTTTAAAGGTGAAGTATGGCACCTACTGTAGCAGAATTACAAAAATAAAGCACATCTACAGACAACCTGTGCAAAACTCCACAAACACAGCTCTTGTGAATGCATGTCTCAACAGGTTAAATAGGCCACTTTAAAAGTCCAATATATTACGAATGTATTTTCCTGAGCCACGACTTGGCAATCTTCCTAGAGCGAACGCGAGCGTCTCCATCGTATCTGCGTCTGACGCGCTTTTGGCTTGTTTATTCTGGGGTGGGGAGGATGCGTTCATTATTTTAATGTAGTGTTTTTTCTCTTTAATTAAACTAATTTTTTTTAAATTAACGTGTTAAATTGACAGTGCTATGTGTTGCCCTTGATAGTGACTCATATTTATTCTACAATAAAGGTATTATTAGTTAATGATTGTCATTCATAAATGTAACCCTGGACCACAAACCAGTCACAAGGGTAAAGGTTTTGATATTGAGATCATGAATAAATAAATAAGCTCAATAAATAAACTTTCCATTGATGTTTGGTTTGTTAGGATGTTTATTTGGACAAGATCTGGAATCTGAGGGTGCAAAAAATGTTTTGTTTGTGCATGTTCATATATATTTACAGTAGGAAATTTACTGGATATCTTCATGGATTATGATTAACGATTCAGTTTTGACCCATGCAATGTATTGTTGGCTATTGCCACAAATGAACCTGTGCGATTATCGTGACTGGTTTTGTGGTCCAGGTCATGTGATTTAGCTCAATGTTGGTTGGTAATGCTGTATGTCTGTTCATAATGTCTCAGGCGATGAAGTGTCGGCTCATTATGACCCCATGATCGCGAAACTGGTGGTTTGGGGAGAAGATCGCTCGGCTGCTCTGAAGAGACTCAGATACTGTCTTCGACAATACAACGTAAGCATACATTCTCATCCACAATCATATTTTACTAGCTTTAGTATCTATTTTAAGTAACAATTTTTACGGCCTGAGTACCAATGGTGAGAGGACCGGACCCTAATGTTTTTTTTTACTTTTTTAAAAAGTAAAAGAATCGCTTTTTAGGGGGCCTAAATATGCTTGAAAACTCATGAAACTTTGCACACGCTTCAGAAGTGGTGAAAATTTACGTGTGATATGGTTTTCAAAATGTAAATTATTGCCCCCACATTTTGCCCCGGCTCTACGTTTCACATACAGATATGAAATTTGGTACATACATGTAATATAACCCAACACCAAAAAGTCTCTTGGAGCATAGCCCTAAACACAACAGGAAGTCAGCTATTTTGAACTTCCTCCTAGATTTTGTGCACTTTTCGTAATTTCCTGATGTTGTACTTTAACGAACTCCTCCTACAATTTTGAACTGATCCTCTTCAAATTTGGTGGGTGTAATCTTAAGGCTTTTGCGACGTTAAATTGCGAAGATCTTGAGTTTCCGTCGAAGGGTGTGCCCGATTTCAGCCTTTTGGTGATTTGTGCATGAATATGTCATATAGGTCAATATTGCTTGCAGTTCCGATGTCCACAGACAGCCTGCAGTTACTCAGGCATACAATGTCCGATCTGCTCCAAACTTCACATGTTTGATAAGACTCTTGTCCTGAACACATGACCATGCTCATATTTGTTTATAGCAATAGCGCCACCTGCTGGTAGCAGGAAGTTTGCAAATACAAATCCTTTGACATAGTCCTCCTATATTTATTATGATTACATACTGCCCACCGTGCTCTGTTTTCCTAAAACCGCCGGGTGGTGGCGGCACGGGTGCGAGGGCCCTTTTCATCGCTGCTTGCAGCTTTAATTTTTAATTGTGTTTGTTATAACCCTCTTCAAAAGTTCATAAGGTTTGGTCACATTAGCGAAAAAGGTCCATTGTTCATTGTCAATACTGCAGCTAAACAGTTGAGTAATGCAGTAAATCATTGTGTAGTTTATTCCTCGATTATTATTATTATATTACACGGCTCTCTGGAATATCTGATACAGTGGCGCTGAATTACATCCAGGTATCTGCATGCATTTCATGTCTGTCGTTTCACTCGCTCTGCCTCCATTCATACAAATCTTAACTATTAATAGTACTGTAATATTGTTGCTGTGTTTATCTTCTTGCCAGGATTGGATTATAAAATAATAAACGGGTTCAGTTTTAAGGAGGAAATACTCAGCAATGCTATCGACTTATGAATTTACACATGGTTTGCCTTAAAGCATGTTTGAAACACCACATTGACATATAAACAACATTTAAAAGCTGGATTTCTCCACAGGATGTTCTGTTGCTAGTAACTTTTTTTCTTTGTGGAAGCCTTTTATCATTTTGTGCCCAATTATTGACTTAAGTAAGTAGGAAGTAGCTGTGTAATAAGCCGGATAATGCACACTCAGTCGGTCGTTATCGCAGAATAAACCCCTTCAGGGTGTCACAAGACCTGTCCTGATCAGGATTTATTCTCTGATAACAACTGTGATCACATGGGAACTGTTCCAAAACCATGTGCGAAGTATGTGTTTTTCCGTTCATGTTTTTTTTCTGTAATGGTTTGTTTGACAGATTGTGGGTCTGAACACCAACATCGACTTCCTGCTGAGTCTCTCGGGGCACCCAGAGTTCGCGGCGGGGAACGTCCACACCAGCTTCATCCCGCAGCACTACGCTCAGCTGTTCCCGGCGGCCCGGAGCCCGAGCGGGACGGTGCTGTGTCAGGCCGCTCTGGGCCTGCTGCTGCGAGAGAAGCGGCACACCGAGGAGTTCAGGGACCGGTCCAGCGGTGAGAGCGGTTCTCTGTTCATTCATCGGTTCAGTGTGTGTGAGACCATGTTAACCTGAGCTTCCTCTTCCTCAGACATGTACTCGCCGTTTGCCTCCAGTAACGGGAGACGACTCAATGTCCTGCACTGTAGGAACTTGACACTGCAGCTGGGGGACAACAGTGAGTGTGCATGCTCACACACACACACACACACACACAGGAGAAGAGTTACACCTGACAAATCTACAGGAGCGTCATCCACACATATTTTGCATTCTTGTAGATTTTTATAGGATAAATTTAGTAATTAAGATCACACTTTCACAAATAATTATTGTTATATTACTTCTGTAATTACTATGTTGTTACTATGCACGTCTTGCCAGTCGTTACTGCAAGCTACCTGTAATACAATGCAGGGTTTATATTGCAATATTAGTCTTTTTAACTTTAGATTTATTCAGTGGTTTAGTTATACATGTTCTGATTAATGTCACACATTTGGGAAAGGTCAGGGGTCAAGCTCCTGCTAATCATGATCAACTCTTTGACCGAATTTTCCGGCAATTCATGTTTTCTCTGTTCTGTAGTAGAGAGTGCTATTACATATAAGTGTATATTGTGTATTTTTTTTTTTTTTAAATATTGGTAAGACTACACCAAGGTTCCTAGAGTTGAGGTTAGTTAATGCATTAACTAACATTAACTAACAATTAGCAATACATTCATTACAGTACTTAAGTACTAACTGTTTGTTGTTAGTTCATGTTCATTAGCTAATGTTAACTGATACAACTTTTGATTTTAAACACTTTTAGTATGTGTCGAGATTATCATTAACTGAGATTAATAAATGTGTAAAAGTGTTTTATTTTATTGAACTAATTTAGTTAACTAATGAAACCTTATTGTAAAGTGTTACCAAAATATTCGATTCACTTGATTAGAGGCACTTACTGTAATAGTAATGCATACATTACAGTTTACATTATTTGTGTGTTACAGTATTATAAATGACATTAAAAGCAGGAAATATGTGTAATTGTCATATAAAATAATGTCAAAATGCAAAAAAAAAACAAAAAAACGAATTGTCTTAAATAGGCTTAGATTTCTTTAAGAAAAATATAATATTTTAGATTTTGTGGGTAAATATGACCTGGACATTTCCTTTGTCTCTGATGAGATTTAACTCATTTTATTATTTCTTTTACAGAAGTGGCAGTAGCTGTTACATTCAATCCGGATGGGACGTACAGTATGGAGGTAAATGATGTTTGTAGACTGTAAAGATGTTGATGCACATCTGCATTCCCAGATCAGAAAGAATAGCAGGGTTTTTTTCCGAGATTTCACAGTCTCAGTCATGCTCTAAATAACGAAGGTCTCTGTGTGGTGTTTGGTTGTCAGACTGGAGGTGAGGTGTTCCAGGTGTCAGGGGAGCTGCAGCTGGAGGGGGGCGTGACCTTCCTGTGCTGCTCGGTGAATGGGGTTCTGTCCCGACCCAAACTGGTCATTCTGGACAACACTGTACACATCTTTTCAATGGTGGGTCTCGTTCACCCTTTGAATTTCGCTTCAGCTTTCATGTCAAGGTTGTGTATGATCTTTATTTTTTCTCGTTTAGGAGGGAAGTGCTCAGGTGGATTTGCCGGTGCCCAAGTTCCTGGCTGGTGTTAGTGGCGCCAGTGCACAGGGTGGCGCTATTGCACCCATGACCGGCACTATCGAAAAGGTATTTAAGGCAGCTGTGGTTGAAGTTTGTATACTGTACATTCTCTATAGTATGCCAGACTAGAGTAGTGTGTCAAGAATCATAGAATACTGAACATAATGTGTAAAAAAGGTCACATTTAGAGCCAAAATGGTAATTAAAGTGCCCCATTATGCTCTTCTGAATCCACTTTAATGCACTTCATGAGGATGAGGACTCGTGCTGGAATTGATACGGTGAAACAAACACCATCTGTTTGTATCACTGTCTAACAAAAACTGAGGAAGATCCAGAGCTGAAATTCAGATTGGCATTTCGCTTCTGACATGTGCTGTAAGCGGTCAACCAATCACAGCAGACTGGGTCATCTGACCAATCAGAGCAGAGTAGACCAATCACAACAAACTGGGTCATCTGACCAATCAGAGCAGAGTAGACCAATCACAACGGACTGGGTCATCTGACCAATCAGAGCAGAGTAGACCAATCACAGCGGACTGGGCCATCTGGCCAATCAGAGCAGAGTAGACCAAGCACAGCGGACTGGGCCATCTGGCCAATCAGAGCAGAGTAGACCAATCACAACGGACTGGGTCATCTGACCAATCAGAGCAGAGTAGACCAATCACAGCGGACTGGGTCATCTGGCCAATCAGAGCAGAGTAGACCAATCACAACGGACTGGGTCATCTGACCAATCAGAGCAGAGTAGACCAATCACAGCGGACTGGGTCATCTGGCCAATCAGAGCAGAGTAGACCAATCACAGCGGACTGGGCCATCTGGCCAATCAGAGCAGAGTAGACCAATCACAACAGACTGGGTCATCTGGCCAATCAGAGCAGAGTAGACCAAGCACAACGGACTGGGCCATCTGGCCAATCAGAGCAGAGTAGCCCAATCACAACAGACTGGGTCATCTGGCCAATCAGAGCAGAGTAGACCAATCACAGCGGACTGGGTCATCTGGCCAATCAGAGCAGAGTAGACCAATCACAACAGACTGGGTCATCTGGCCAATCAGAGCAGAGTAGACCAAGCACAGCGGACTGGGTCATCTGGCCAATCAGAGCAGAGTAGACCAAGCACAGCGGACTGGGCCATCTGGCCAATCAGAGCAGAGTAGACCAATCACAACGGACTGGGTCATCTGGCCAATCAGAGCAGAGTAGACCAAGCACAACGGACTGGGCCATCTGGCCAATCAGAGCAGAGTAGACCAATCACAACAGACTGGGTCATCTGGCCAATCAGAGCAGAGTAGACCAATCACAGCGGACTGGGTCATCTGGCCAATCAGAGCAGAGTAGACCAATCACAACAGACTGGGTCATCTGGCCAATCAGAGCAGAGTAGACCAAGCACAGCGGACTGGGTCATCTGGCCAATCAGAGCAGAGTAGACCAATCACAACAGACTGGGTCATCTGACCAATCAGAGCAGTTTTTCAATTTCAGATACTGTGAGAAAGAGCTGATTCTGCAATGTATATTATTTGAAAAAAGAGTTCTTGTTCTCGTCATGCTTGTGGATCTCGCCTCTGCTGTGTCTGTAGGTGCTAGTCAAGCCCGGAGACTCGGTCCAGAAGGGAGATCCGTTAATGGTGATGAATGCCATGAAAATGGAGGTGAGACTCTGTCACTTTCTCTTTGAGTGCACTTTATAGTCTATAACCCACCTGATGGTGTCCTCCTCTTCTGGGCAGCACACTATCCGTGCACCCAAAGCAGGGGTCATCAAGAAGGTGTTCTTCAAGGAGGGCTCGCAGGCCAACCGGCACGCAGCGCTGGTGGAGATGGAGGAAGAGGAGGCAGCCGGAGCCGAGTAAACCCACAGACACGCTCACACACACACACACACACACGGCTGGAGGTCCCGAACCTGGACTCAGAGATCAAGCACTACACTTTAGTTTGGATCTTTTGAAGATTCTTCTCTAAAAACACAGACCTGTTACCTGTAGCTTTCTTCATGTGGAATTCACTCCCTAATAACTTCAGTGTTTCTGTAGTTCCTTGGTTTATTTGATTTGAATATTGATGTTTGTCATTGGAGGTGAATAAGGTGCCTTGATGTAGGTTTGATTACTGGAGGAAATGTCTAGAATCTGTTTCTCTTTTTAACCTTCATCATTAAATGGTTTGTTTTTCTATTAAAGTCTCTAATTAATTGATGTATTATTTAAGTTCACAATTAGTCAGGGCAAAATCCCCTCAGATTAAGATAGCTAAATTCAGTTTTACACATTGATAACTGTTTCATTAAACGATATTTATATTAAACTATATATATTTTGGACTTACAAGGGAGTTTTCAGTTCTGAAACTTTCAGCATATTCTTATAATATGACTCTTATATGTCAAAACCTCAAGGAAAATTAGACTTCTCAATTCATGACCCCTTTAAATGTTTTATAGATAAGAAATGTGCTTAATAGTAAATTAAAATAAATGTGACTACCTGCAGGGTCCAAATAAAAGACAGCAAGTTTTATAAGGTTGAGAGCAGAGAGGGAACACACACTCACACACACATTGACGTGGTAACATTCCTCGTAAATATAATGTGAAAATTACATTGACTTTCATTGCTCTCTTCGCCAAGTGCATTATGACACAAGTGTCAAATTCCCTCCAAAGTCCTCAATTCAAGGGCTCCACTCTTCAGAGTGAGTAGGGCATAGGGATGCTCACTTCCAGTTGGAGCATTCACAAACAATGACAATTGTTGAACATTAAGTAGCTCAATTGAGAATGAAGAAGTACAAATATAAGCAAATAAAGTCAAGTATATTTATATAGCACTTTTCACAATATAGATTGCATCAAAGCAGCTTCACATCAATCAAAACATAATAACAATGTACGGAGCCCCTCTAGTCCCACTTTGGTAAAAAAAAAATAATTATAACTATCTTGTGGCCTCAAGATAGTAACTCGTGGCCTCAAGATAGTAACTCGTGGCCACAAGATAGTAACTTGTGGCCTCAAGATAGTAACTCGTGGCCTCAAGATAGTAACTCGTGGCCACAAGATAGTAACTCGAGGCCACAAGATAGTAACTCGTGGCCTCAAGATAGTAACTCGTGGCCTCAAGATAGTAACTCGTGGCCACAAGATAGTAACTCGTGGCCTCAAGATAGTAACTCGTGGCCTCAAGATAGTAACTCGTGGCCACAAGATAGTAACTCGTGGCCTCAAGATAGTAACTCGTGGCCTCAAGATAGTAACTCGTGGCCACAAGATAGTAACTCGTGGCCTCAAGATAGTAACTCGTGGCCTCAAGATAGTAACTCGTGACTCGTGGCCTCAAGATACTAACTCGTGGCCTCAAGATAGTAACTCGTGGCCTCAAGATAGTAACTCGTGGCCTCAAGATAGTAACTCGTGGCCTCAAGATACTAACTCATGGCCACAAGATACTAACTCGTGGCCTCAAGATAGTAACTCGTGGCCTCAAGATAGTAACTCGTGGCCTCAAGATACTAACTCGTGGCCTCAAGATAGTAACTCGTGGCCTCAAGATAGTAACTCGTGGCCTCAAGATAGTAACTCGTGGCCTCAAGATACTAACTCGTGGCCTCAAGATAGTAACTCGTGGCCACAAGATACTAACTCGTGGCCTCAAGATACTAACTCGTGGCCTCAAGATAGTAACTCGTGGCCTCAAGATAGTAACTCGTGGCCTCAAGATACTAACTCGTGGCCTCAAGATACTAACTCGTGGCCTCAAGATAGTAACTCGTGGCCTCAAGATAGTAACTCGTGGCCTCAAGATAGTAACTCGTGGCCTCAAGATAGTAACTCGTGGCCACAAGATACTAACTCGTGGCCTCAAGATAGTAACTCGTGGCCTCAAGATAGTAACTCGTGGCCTCAAGATAGTAACTCGTGGCCTCAAGATACTAACTCGTGGCCTCAAGATACTAACTCGTGGCCTCAAGATAGTAACTCGTGGCCTCAAGATAGTAACTCGTGGCCTCAAGATACTAACTCATGGCCACAAGATACTAACTCGTGGCCTCAAGATAGTAACTCGTGGCCTCAAGATAGTAACTCGTGGCCTCAAGATAGTAACTCGTGGCCTCAAGATAGTAACTCGTGGCCTCAAGATAGTAACTCGTGGCCTCAAGATAGTAACTCGTGGCCTCAAGATAGTAACTCGTGGCCTCAAGATACTAACTCGTGGCCACAAGATACTAACTCGTGGCCTCAAGATAGTAACTCGTGGCCACAAGATACTAACTCGTGGCCTCAAGATACTAACTCGTGGCCTCAAGATAGTAACTCGTGGCCTCAAGATACTAACTCGTGGCCTCAAGATAGTAACTCGTGGCCTCAAGATACTAACTCGTGGCCTCAAGATAGTAACTCGTGGCCTCAAGATACTAACTCGTGGCCTCAAGATAGTAACTCGTGGCCTCAAGATACTAACTCATGGCCACAAGATACTAACTCGTGGCCTCAAGATAGTAACTCGTGGCCTCAAGATAGTAACTCGTGGCCTCAAGATAGTAACTCGTGGCCTCAAGATAGTAACTCGTGGCCTCAAGATAGTAACTCGTGGCCTCAAGATAGTAACTCGTGGCCTCAAGATAGTAACTCGTGGCCTCAAGATACTAACTCGTGGCCACAAGATACTAACTCGTGGCCTCAAGATAGTAACTCGTGGCCACAAGATACTAACTCGTGGCCTCAAGATACTAACTCGTGGCCTCAAGATAGTAACTCGTGGCCTCAAGATACTAACTCGTGGCCTCAAGATAGTAACTCGTGGCCTCAAGATAGTAACTCGTGGCCTCAAGATAGTAACTCGTGGCCTCAAGATACTAACTCGTGGCCTCAAGATAGTAACTCGTGGCCTCAAGATACTAACTCGTGGCCTCAAGATAGTAACTCGTGGCCTCAAGATACTAACTCGTGGCCTCAAGATAGTAACTCGTGGCCTCAAGATACTAACTCGTGGCCTCAAGATAGTAACTCGTGGCCTCAAGATACTAACTCGTGGCCTCAAGATAGTAACTCGTGGCCTCAAGATACTAACTCGTGGCCTCAAGATAGTAACTCGTGGCCTCAAGATACTAACTCGTGGCCTCAAGATAGTAACTCGTGGCCTCAAGATACTAACTCGTGGCCTCAAGATAGTAACTCGTGGCCTCAAGATAGTAACTCGTGGCCTCAAGATAGTAACTCGTGGCCTCAAGATAGTAACTCGTGGCCTCAAGATAGTAACTCGTGGCCTCAAGATACTAACTCGTGGCCACAAGATACTAACTCGTGGCCTCAAGATAGTAACTCGTGGCCACAAGATACTAACTCGTGGCCTCAAGATAGTAACTCGTGGCCTCAAGATACTAACTCGTGGCCTCAAGATACTAACTCGTGGCCTCAAGATAGTAACTCGTGGCCTCAAGATACTAACTCGTGGCCTCAAGATAGTAACTCGTGGCCTCAAGATACTAACTCGTGGCCTCAAGATAGTAACTCGTGGCCTCAAGATACTAACTCGTGGCCTCAAGATAGTAACTCGTGGCCTCAAGATAGTAACTCGTGGCCTCAAGATACTAACTCGTGGCCTCAAGATAGTAACTCGTGGCCTCAAGATAGTAACTCGTGGCCTCAAGATAGTAACTCGTGGCCTCAAGATAGTAACTCGTGGCCTCAAGATAGTAACTCGTGGCCTCAAGATAGTAACTCGTGGCCTCAAGATAGTAACTCGTGGCCACAAGATAGTAACTCGTGGCCACAAGATACTAACTCGTGGCCTCAAGATAGTAACTCGTGGCCTCAAGATACTAACTCGTGGCCTCAAGATAGTAACTCGTGGCCTCAAGATACTAACTCGTGGCCACAAGATACTAACTCGTGGCCACAAGATACTAACTCGTGGCCTCAAGATACTAACTCGTGGCCTCAAGATAGTAACTCGTGGCCTCAAGATACTAACTCGTGGCCTCAAGATAGTAACTCGTGGCCACAAGATACTAACTCGTGGCCACAAGATAGTAACTCGTGGCCTCAAGATACTAACTCGTGGCCACAAGATACTAACTCGTGGCCTCAAGATACTAACTCGTGGCCTCAAGATACTAACTCGTGGCCACAAGATACTAACTCGTGGCCTCAAGATAGTAACTCGTGGCCTCAAGATACTAACTCGTGGCCTCAAGATACTAACTCGTGGCCTCAAGATAGTAACTCGTGGCCACAAGATACTAACTCGTGGCCTCAAGATAGTAAAGTGTCTGACTGATGGACCCTTTGTTATTAAACTTGGACGCTGTAGTGCAATAATTCACTTTCTGTGCAATATTGTCTGTTTGTTTTTAATATTCAGTGTGCAATATAGTTTGCTGCTGGTCTGGTTCTATTTATTTACTAGTACTGTAAATCTTGTAGGCTGCATATCAATAGGTCTTTATTATTCTTCTTCATATTTTATAGCCTATATTTGAAGAGTTCAGATGCAAAAGCCTCTAAATGCCATTTGAAATTTTCTTCTAAAATTATCATTTTTATCAAGCTTATATATTCAAGTTCAGTAATTTCACTTAAATGACAATTAATAGGTAATCCTCATTGCAATTTAACTGAAATTACTGAACTTAAATATACAAGCTTGATAAAATGATCATTCTAGAAGAAAATTTCAAATGGCACTTAGAGGCTTTTGCATCTGAACTTTTCATTTATACTTATTACATACATACTTGTGTATTTAACCACTTCTATTATTATTTATATTCCTTTAAATGTCTTGATGTGTACAACAATTGTGACACAAGAATTGTCCCCTGGGTTATAAGTTAGCCATTTGAATGTAAGAAAAGCATGTGCCCATGTAGCCTACAAAATAGCGTCAGCAGAGGGCGTTCTAGGCTTAGGTCACCTCTGTCTGGCTGTATTTGTGTATTTCCCGGTATTACCCAATGGGCTATATGCACGCACAAGTCCCGCATTTGACGCAAGGATGCTCTTCTACGGGGAGATTTAAAGTGGAGGAAAACCGAGGAAACGAGATTATGGCAGTCTTCCAAATTTACTGTGCTCCCGTCTTTGAAACTAAACTTTAATACGTTTATGTAATTTTATATATAGTTATGTTTATTTAATATAATGATGTCTGTCTGTTTTTGTGACTAACGTTTCTTTATTATAGCCACGTAATATCAGCATCCTTTGACCTTCACCGGAAATACCGCACCCCAGCAGTTTTACAACCATAGATATCATATAGAGACTAGATACCCTATTGGCCGCTGGATACCGAGAAATCCGGTCGCCATCTTGAACCGGTCGTATTCCTGTTTCGTTGCGTGGCAGCAGATGAGATGCCAGAGCACTGTGGAGCAATTTCCTGTTCTAATCGCCGGACCACCGAAAATAGGGCTTTTCACAAGTAAGTCTTGACATTACTGTACTACTATTATCAATAGGCAGTAGCAGTCGATAGGGCGTCTACCTATAATGATGTCTATGTTTACAACAGCGCTTTTACCCCGCGCAGTTTCACCAAAACAGTTCTACCCGCGCATTCGCAGTTTCAATATAGCAGTTTTACCCGCGCATATTGTTCAGTATTAAAATGATCTAATGGTTATTGTTACCAATTATTTTTGCTTATTAGTCTGCAGAGCCGAAGAGCCACAGTTTCACCCTAGCACCCCGCACATGCGCAGTTTCACCTCAAGAGTTTTACCCGTGCACACGCATACTATCTTGTGGCCACGAGCTACTATCTTGTGGCCACGAGTTACTATCTTGAGGCCACGAGTTACTATCTTGAGGCCACGAGTTACTATCTTGAGGCCACGAGTTAGTATCTTGAGGCCACGAGTTAGTATCTTGTGGCCACGAGTTAGTATCTTGAGGCCACGAGTTAGTATCTTGAGGCCACGAGTTACTATCTTGAGGCCACAAGATAGTTATAATTATTTTTTTTTTTACCAAAGTGGGACTAGAGGGGCTCCGTACTACGTCTTAAAAATGGGCGGGGAAAAATATGAGGGAAAAAAAACAAATCATTTTATGAAACGGCATAAACAATATTTTATAAATTTACAGAGATATTTAAAGGGATAATTCGCCCAAAAAAGAAAAGTGTTCCAACCCCGTCAAACCTTCGTTCTTCTTCGTAACACAAAATAAGATATGTTTCATGAAATCTGAGAGCTTTCTGTCCATGTTTCTGTCCCCCTCTAATAAGTTCGTAAAGAGATCGTAAAACTAATCATTTGAAGCGAGCGGTTCGGCCCAAAATCGCGTATCATACTTCAGTATGCTAAAGGATTTTATTTCTAAAACATTGGTGGTATGAAAAATAAAATGATGAAAATAAAATAAAAATGTGTATTTTTATTCATTTTATTTAACTGTAATGTTTAAATAATTATATAGACACACACACACACACACACACATATACACATACATAGTTTTCTTAGAAACAGCTAGCCCTTTTAATTTATAGACTAAATTATACATTTAATTTAATAGATATTTATTAACCTATTTAGATTCATAATATAATTCTTGACTATTGTTGAGACTTTTCTCTTCCCTTTATAAACAGATTATTTTTTAAATTAATTTTAGATTTTAATAAAAAAAATAAAAACAGTTTTCTTTGAAAAAAAAAAGAAAATGCAAATCAACAATTATTTTATAGATTAAATCATATTAATTGAATACATTTTATCAAAGTATAATATAAATGATCATAATATAATTCTTGATTATTGGTATTGACTTTCCTCTTTTATAAACATACTATATTTTACATTAATTATAGACGTTCTTAGAGAAAACGGAATTTAATTAAACAACCAAAAGTTATTTTATTTTAATTATCAATTGATATATTTAAATAACTTATCATCATATCACTTCTTGATTCTCTTGTCCTCTTCCCTGCTACATGTACAACTGTAAATGTCCTCCTGTAGGTCTGAGCGTTTAGCAGTAGGTGGAGCCACATTCGCTACCATTATATTCCAACAAGAATGTAGCAGTGAGAAAAAACATAATTTGAAGAGGCTTGTGAGAAAAACCTGCCTCTTATAAGAACATGATCGCAGGCACCTCGTGTGTGTGAGAGACTCCAGTGCTCCTCAACTTACAGTGGGATAAATCACAAACGGTAAGCATCTCTTCTATCTACACACACACACAGGACTGCTGGGAAGATGGGGACAATCCTATTGCCTAAGGTATATTGTTTTTGCATTGCATTATAACCTCTATGACTTGACTTTTACATCATTTTGAATGATAACTATAGTAACAGTTTGCAATATAACTACAATTAACTGCAAGTTTTTAGTGTTTCACATTAAACAACTGCACTTTGTTTTCTAAGGTGCACATAAAGAATGAAGTATATTGTTATATTACACAAATACTTAGTACTTTTGAATGGGAATGAGCTTCCACAGGTCTTCACGGAAACAAAAGAAAGCATGATTACACGAATAGGAGGTTTTCTTGAAGAGAAAACAACAATTTCAACTGGAGGTTGCTAGAGGGCTTTGTCAGATAAATATGGTGTCTAAGTACTAGTTGGTACATGCCTTCAGTTGCACTACTTTTGAAATCGCTGTAATCGCCTTGTACTGTAGATTTACTGTTACTTGTGTTTTATTTGAACTGTTTCTTTCTGACACAGTCTGGGAGGTTCAGAACGAGCTTCAGAGATTCGCATCCTCGGGGAAAACCATTAAATTCAATATTACAAGAGTGAATTTGTCAAGAACTTTTCCCACAGTGTTGAAATGAGATCTGATGCCTCGGTCTCGGATATGCCGGATATGGTCGTTTGCACAAGGACAATGTGTTACTTTTAAAAAATGTGCCATGGCATAATTACTTTTATGAAGTGGGTGAACGGGCACACTGTTGTTCTGTGGAGGACTCTGCCAAGTTTCTGCAGGACCGAGCCAGCGTCAACAGCAGTTGTATTCAAACCAAACAATGTGACCTTTGCAACACGGATGAAATGTAATTGGGGTTTCGGTGGAAACGGTGCTGATGCGTTTGAAGGCGCATGATGGCGATTTATGAAAATGTGATCATGTTTTTTTCCCCTGTGTTGCAGGTCACAATGCTCGGGATCTGCTTGTGTTTGAGTGTTGCCGTCCACCTTGCGGTGTCTCAGGAAGCCGAAGCTCAGGAACCTGTCACATACATGGCAAGTAGTCCAAAACACATCGTGTTTGCTTAGTTTTCAAGGGCCTATCAGCGAAGGTGTGTAGGTAATTTGGCACACTGATAGAGGACAGTCTGAACTGTCAACATGGTGAATTTGGTGTCTCTAAGTCAATCGCTCTAGCGCCACCAACTGTTCAAATATGTTATTGCCAATAACTTTTGCACAATTCGGGTGAGAAACAAAAAAAACGTTCCCTCTGATTCCTTGGCACAAAATTATTCGATTCGATTTTCCATCACGAAAAATTTTCCAATTTGAAATTTTTTAACGAAAACTCAACTTTTTTGAACCCGTCATATGCTACAAAAAATGATCAGGGTTTTAACGGTAAAAGCCTGTTGATTGATAACAGTAAGTTTCCTTGCAATATACGGTAAATTAATGTAATAGTAAAATACTGTTAAATTTACAGTTTTTGGAAGTGAAAAAGAACAAGTCATTGTGTAATTTACAGTGAAACCCCATAAATTGGCATTCCCATAATTCCCTGTGTGACACTTCACATTTGATGTATTTTTTTTGTTGAAATAACTGTTTCTTCTTAGTTTTTTCGTATCAGTTATGTACATTAGGGTTTTTTTGTGACGTCTAATGTTGTCAAATTAATGTTTATTGCATTACTTGAGTGTCATGTGTGTCATCATAATGGTGTTTAGCATTTCGAATTCGACAAAGAGCACGTCAAAATTAACGTGAGGCCATATCTCTGCAACGCTTTAGCTTATCGAGACGAGTCTTGGTACATGTATTCACAAGCATGACCAGAGGCTACATGCAGCGTTTTGGCACAGCACTAGGTCAGGAGATATGAAAAATGCTGACCATTTTGGGTGGCGGCCATTTTGAATTTTATTGCAAAATGCTTTATTTTATGAACACATTCCCTTATCATTTTGAAACTCAGTGTGGGTCATTGGCACCATGCCCTGAAGGTACATTTTGGAACATCGCCACCTTCTGGTCAAAATTTATAATGAAAAAAAAAGAAACGTTAAAGAGCCCCTATCATGGATTTTTGAAAATGACTGTTCATCTAGTGTGGACTATAGCTCTAAGGGAATGAAAATATCCTGCAAAGATTTATATCTGAAAGTGCACCGTATATAAAGTTATTGTCTTTCAAAAGTGAGAGTCGACTCTGAGTCTATGAAATGAATTGTTTTTGAAACGAGTCATTAGCTGTTTCGTAGTGACGTAGATATGAAACATTAGCTCATTGGCCACTCCGACAACTGCGCGCGCAGACGGGAGTGTAAACTTGAAGTCTAGAACACATATTCAAATACTTCAGCTGAATCACGGCATGTTGAGAAGACGCTGTGTTCTACAATGCAAAGACAGTTCAGCCACTTGTTTTCATTTACCAGGGACGAGCATGTGAAAAATCGGTGGTTAGAGTTCATATTTGCAACGATACCACAACAGTATAGCCCGAACCTTGTGTTCTCATCATTTTAATGACGAATCATTCAAAAATATAAATGAATTCAAATGTTGATTCGCAAGCCGGTTGTTCCTGAAGGAGGGCTCAGTATCCAGTGTATATGGATCAGGTTCGTCCTCCTCCGAATCACAATCTGTTAATAAAATTAATAATGTTATGTTTTCTGTAGCATGCACAATATAGTTATATTGTGTTGTGTGTGTTGTGTACACTCCGCGCAGCTTCTAAGCAGGGTAAAGTTAGTTTTGTTTTTGATGATTCACCAGACATTCACTGAAAAATGGCAATTACCTCCTAAACGACTTAGCCAAATATGACTTCACTCTATATAATAAGCACTGCCCCTCAAAAGCCGGCGCGTTTCGCCGGGAAAGCTCGCTCTTGACGGAGACGCGAGTAAGGGACCGTGTGGAAAGTGCACTTTTTCTGACACGTTTGTTCAAACACTATATACAATTTTCAACACTTGACAAGGCAAGCTATAATCCATTAATGGTAATGGGTGTTCCTACGATTTACCAATAACAACTGACTGGGTCATTTGACCAATCGCCGCAGATTCGCGTCACTCAAAGGAGGTGTTTGGAAGGAGGTGCTTTTGATTCATTTTAGCTTATTTTAATGAAACTGGACATAATAGATTCTTTAAGTCATACCAAGAACAATGATAACAATTATTCCATATTCGGTTGAACTTGTTCAACATGTAATCAAGTCAGTTGGAATGAATTGGCCAAATCCGAAAATGGCCAAATCAAAATTTGATTTATTTTCAAAAATTTAGATCAGTGCTGGGTTGTGGCAAGAAGTGCATCTGTCATAAAACATGTCCCAAATCTGCTGTGCGGAGAGATGGATGGATGGATGGATGGATGGATGGATGTAGATAGATAGATAGATAGATAGATAGATAGATCAACATTTACTAATACTTGATTAAAATCTTGTTAACATTAGTTAATGCACCGTGAACTAACATGAACAAACAATGAACAGCTGTATTTTCATGAACTAGCATTAACAAAGATTAACAAATGCCGTAACAAATGTATTGCTCATGGTTAGTGCATGTTAGTAAATACATTAACTAATGTTAACTAATGAACCTTATTGTAAAGTGTTACCGATAGATGTGTGGAAATAAATAGTCTTAGGTGAATTTTTAATCAGCTGTCAGTCTTTGGAATCAGTTGTAATTTGCTGCATTTGCATTTGCCTCTTACACATTATTTTTTTTCTTTTGCAGTGCACTGAAGGTTATGAATTTGACTTTGAAAAACAAATCTGTAAAGGTAACACAACTCTTTCCCCCTCAATCAGTTGTCTTACTAGTTACAAGCATTGTACAATGCATATCTAATCACGTTAATCATGTGTCTTTCTACACATAGATATAGATGAATGCAAGACAGTGCAGGACGCCTGCAAAGGGGGCATGAAATGCGTCAACCATTTTGGTGGATATCTCTGCTTACCCCACAACGCTCAGATAATTGTCAGTAACGGCGAGGATGAGCCCACTACTGCCCCACCAGTGGAAAGAGGAGATGTTCAGCCCGGGATAGCCCCCAATTACAGGGGCGATTACACCAGAGTCATTCAAAGCGCAACACATACAATCCAGTGTGGTGTCGGTTTCATGCCAGACTCTCAGAACTACTGCAGAGGTGAGTAATAGCTGTGCGACTCTCTCCAGAATCTTCTACTTGGTTTATTTGCAGTATTTGTTGTGGCTTTGGAGTTTAAAGATCTCTGAGAATGGTGTGTGTAAAATAGTTTGGTGTTAAATTTCATAATGTTGTCCTGGTGTTTGTGCACCCAATTTTTTTTAGGTCGGGACATTGTACTATAGTGGGCAAAACACGTATACACTTGCTCTTCATTGGTTTAATCTAGAACCTTTAACTTCCATGGAACTCCCCATTCCACAAAAGGTTCTTTATGTGGAAAAAGGTTCTTTGATTATTAGAATGTTCTCCATGTGAAGACAAAAATGGTTCTTCTCTGGCATTGCTGTGAAAACCTCTTTTGGAACCTTTATTTTTAAGTGTGTATGCATTTGGAAAAAAGGTAGGATTCCTTAAATTATATAAAATTCCCCCAAAAATATTTCGAAAATGTAATACTTTGGCACCCTTTGTCCAATTCTCACACAATTTGGTACATTGCTTCTTGTGGACACCCTGCACATGTACACCAAATTTCACAATAAACAAATTCAAATTTTACTTGCAATTTCAAATGTCTGCTTAAATTTGATTGGCTGTTGATCTGTTCGAAACCATGTACTTCCATTACTATATAGAAGTTGTGAATGGAAGGGAAGTGCCACAGCTGGCAGCAAACGTCACATGAAAGTGGCAACATGGTGCAGATGGAAAAATTGAGGCTGGTTATGAAAATTGCATCACACAACGTCTGCAAGAAGGAGTTAAAAGTGTATGAATTAGATATACTTTGTGTTTTACTCATGCTAAATATACTTTTGTCTATTAGATGATACACTCCAAATTCTGTGGCATAGGATGTGTTTGAAAAAATAGGTTTTAATTTCTAAAATTGAGACAAAAAGTATTCTGTCCCACACAATTCCAAAGTTATTAGCGAAATATAAAGTAGCTTATTAGTTTATTACTAATACGTTTGCAGCACTTAAAATATTATGGATATAAATGTTGTAAAATATTAAGTTAGTATACATGGCTAATTTAATGACAGAATATGATCTTCATGGGCAGAATATGTAGTTACGACACCTATCAGCAGGGCTAACCAGACCATGCTAACGAGCCAAACACTGACCCCTTGGGAAGTCATTGTATCACTCTTTGGGATGTTGTTGTATCTGTTCAAAGGGTGCAGTGCCAGAAATCTGCTTCCTCTGGGTCTGTCTTCTTCTATCTGGTGGATAAAACAATTTTTGTGTGTGTGCTAATGATGTTTTGCTTTCACAACTTGATAGATGGCTCAGTCGTGTTACAGCATGCAGAATCCCTGTGCTAGAAGCAAACAATTTAGGTTGCATAAACCATTCAAGATGAGACTGAAAGACATGAATTGTAAAGACATGCCAACTAACATTTCATCCCAAAAGAGTATTACATTTGTTTCCCAATCTTAAATCATTTTATTAGATATATGAACAGTCATTTGCACGGATTCCATTTGCTGTTTCTTGATAGCTAATCCCACTCCTACTGAGGAGAAATCAGCATCTGGTCAGAGTTGGCTTATACTGGTTAGCATTGGTTTTGCTGGTTGATCATACTGTTTAGAGCAAAACATTGCTGGTGCAGCTTGTACTAGTTTCAAGAAAAGTTTATATTTAAATGTCATGTGGTGACATCAGAAAATTTTTCTTATACCTTGAATTCATTTGAGGGTACACATCGTCATCATTATTTTCACACAAGAACATTTTTATTTATTTTATATTTATATTTTTGGGGACCAAAATCGCATGACATTGTATAACCTGAATAATGTGAGAAATATATATAATGACACTAACCTTACAAACTAATCTTTGAAGTTGAGAAGTTTTTTTTATCAGAAGTAATAACTAAGCTGGTACCTTTAAACACAAATTTGTCTCCAAGGCTAGTGCGCCAACCATTGTATTAGAACTGGTTCTTTCTGTAATCAAACAGCTGACGGGTTATGTGGTGTTGTTTGAGGAAGT
The DNA here is from genome assembly GCF_016745375.1 of Pimephales promelas. The sequence goes on along the minus strand of NW_024121366.1, from coordinate 1,274,074 downwards.
ATGGGTCAGGACATGCATCTCTCAGCCCATTAAAATGAGTCAACAATTAGCTCGGGCCTCTTCCCGCAAAGAGAGTCGGCCTTGCTTCGATGTTTACATATTTTCGGCCAGTCTCTTTCAGAAGTGCCTTGGCAGTGATTCCTGGAATCTGACACCAGTTTGTTGGAATTAAATCTCATCATGTGGGTGATCACAGACTCCAGGTGTGCCTCTCTCAGAAAGGTGGGCGAGAAAACTGCAAGCTTGTCTGAACTCTCTCCTGCGAGGTCTTGCACCTCATTTTTTCCAGCGTGCATCGGCCAGTTTGGCTATCAGCAGTGCTGAACCCCCTGAAAGGGCCCAAACGCTGGTCAGCAAAAGCTCTGGAAACAGTCGATGAGAGGCCCCCCGGGAGGCTTCGGATCTGTGCGTTGACATTATTCTCACATTAATGCTTCAAATAGATCACTGGGAGGAATCTGCCTGAATGTCCTTTCGTTTGGATAAGGAGGATTTGCACTCACATGTGTTGCACATCCAATAGCCTGTATATGAATCACAGAAAACTGGGCTATTCTTGGGCCTTTGTATATAGTTCCTTGACCAAACCTGGCAGATAAGCGCAGACCACCCATGATGGCCCCCACACTGTGAAAGGACACTTTCTGCGCTCCAGAACTAAGCTGGAAATCTCGCCAGACATACCAAAGAATGATTAGCAGTGCAGAAAAGATGTGTGTTTTGGATTTTGCTACCTGTTGTTTTAAATAAGTGGTGTTATTAGTGTTATATTTGAGGAACTGAATTAAATGGGCAGTGAATTGCATTAACAGGCCAGTAGTTGTTTTGTTTATTACTCATGCACTTGCATTTTTGATTTTATCATTTGTCTCACCACAATGTTCAATTGCGTTCCAACTTTTTTTCTTTTTACAGATGTGAATGAATGTCTCACTTCAAACCCCTGCCAACATCAGTGCTACAATCTGATTGGTTCTTACCTCTGCCAATGTGAAGTCGGATATGAACTGGCTTCAGACTCCGTCTCCTGCCAAGGTTATTTATTTTTGCGCTTATTTTTTGTTTTAATTGCATGCTAGTTTGTTCAAATATTCCTGGATATTTTTTAACCTAGTAACAAAGACAATAATTTTCTTCCCTAAGTGTATGCAAACAAATGAGTATTCACAGTAATATGCTTACAAACGTCCATTATATAGTGTATCATTTCTAATGATTTTAATGACTATTGGACAATTGAGTATTATGTGATTGATTATACATTTATAATTAAAAAAGAAATATAGGTATTACGCTATCAAAAATGGAGAACACAAAATTCATTGTAGGTTTTTTATGACTATTAACTTAGAAGGATACATTAGCTTAAGAGCATGTTATCCTTATGATATTGCATATGCAAATTTGTGGGTATATAATGTCATGTGTGAAATAGCCAATTTAAATGAGATTAAGTTATGACAGGGTATTTAAAATTGTCTTATATATTGTTGATATAACAACTTTCTTGGCACTGAAATATAATATATAAACACATTGATGGAAAAATATGAAACCATGTGCACTGCAGTTTCGTCTTAAATGCTTAAGATCCGTAAAGTTGTGTGGATTCTGATTGGCTGTCAATGATTTTATTCCTCATCAGCTGAAGAAAAACAATTCTTCTTAAAGTGATTTAACTTTATAGTTATAGTTATCATCCCTGGTGAGAACGGGCCTTAAAGGGTTAGTTCACCCAAAAATGAAAATTCTGTCAGTATTTACTCACCCACATGTTGTCCTCTATGTGTTTATTTGTTCTGCTATACACAAAGGAAGATATTTGGAAGAATGTTTTTATCAAACAGATCTCATTCCCCATTGACTACCATAGTAGGAAAAAATAAATACTATGGTAGTCGATGGGGATTGAGATCTGTTTGATTAAAACATTCTTCCAAATATCTTCCTTTGTGTTCAGCAGAACAAATAAACACATAGAGGTTTGGAACAACATAAGGGGGAGTAAATACTGACAGAATTTTCATTTTTGGGTGAACTAACCCTTTAAAGTTAAAAATGATAAAACTATCCATATATTATTTCAAATCAAGACAAAAAAAGTATGTAGACACTTTCTGGTTGTCATATGATAGTGTAGTGTTGTAAAAACAAAATGTAATTTTTATCGAGATGTGGTCCAGAGGCATTCAGCTGAAGACATCCAGGAATGTTACGCTGTAATGAGCAATATATTTGTGTTTTTCAGACATTGATGAGTGCGAATTCTCAAACTACATGTGCCAGTTCCAATGTGTGAATCAACCTGGGGGATACAGTTGTGTGTGTCCTGATGGATACCAGCTCCAAGGGACGCGGATGTGCCAAGGTAAATTCCAGTTTGTTTAGTTCAGGGCTCCTGAAGTGGTTTCTGAAGTTGTTCATTGACCTTTTCCACCCTGTTAATAGATATAAATGAGTGTGAAACGTCACACAACTGCAGAGAAGATGAAATGTGTTGGAATTACTACGGAGGATTCCGTTGCTATCCCAGAAACCCCTGCCGTGAGCCATACGTGAAAACAGGCGAAGGGTGTGTCAAAAGTCCTAATAAAATCATGCTGTTGCAATAATGTTTTTTTAACCATTTAACTCTCTACCAACAGTCGCTGTCGGTGCCAGTCACCAAATGTTTGCCGGGGACTGCCGCCTGTCATTGTCTACAAGTACATGAGCATCTTTTCCGATCGCTCAGTGCCTGCGGATATCTTCCAGATTCAAGCTACCAGTGTCTACCCCAATATGGTAAACACTTTCACGATCAAATCCGGCAATGAGGGAGGAGAGTTCTACCTGAGGGTAAGACTTGACAATTTTTTCAGTGGAAGATTTTTAAACAGTTACCCCAATCCTAAATCAGTGATTACAGCCTTTCATATTTTCAAAAAAAGATAGCTTTCTATTTAAATTCATGGAATTTCTCAGCCAAAACAGGTCTTAAGTCAACCCTGTTACATTTGACTTCTTTTTGAGGTTGAACATACATGGTTGAAGATCATGCAAAAGTGCAGTGCGTTTTTTTCTGTAAAAGACTCTCTCTATTATTTTGCATAACAGAGTTGAACAATTGAGCTTGACAATATAACTCTAAACATAATAAAAAAAAACTTGAAGAGACTGTTAAGAGATACTTACCAGTTTGACCCAAAACTCTTTTCCGAAACTTTGGTTTAGCACCAAACTTGTAAAAAAAAAAAATTTATAATTTTTTTTTTTTGGTTTGAATGTTACAGGGTTGAAGACCAGTCCAAAAAGGTCGATTAATGGCCTTTTTCCTGTAAAAAAAACAACAACTAATCATTATTATTTTACATAACAGAGTTGAAATATTGAGCTTGATATATTACTGTAAACAAAACGAAAGCATATAAAGACTGTAAGAGATACTTCCCTCTGTTTGAACCCATGACATTGATTTTCCAAAACAGGTTCAGCGCCAACCCAGCTAAATTTAAAATACTTTCAGGTTGATTGTTACAGGGTTGAAGATCAGTGCAAAAAGGTCTAATAATGGCTAACAATGCACAGCACAGTCAATATTCTTGCTCTTTTTGCTGAGAATTTGTTTCTGTAAAAAAAAAAAAAAAAAGATCAGTTATTTTTCCATTACAGTGTTGAACAAATGGGGTTGACAGCATAACTATAAACAATATTTTTTTAAAAAACAAAACATTGATGAAGACTGTTAGAGATACTTACCTCACTTTGATCCCATGATATTTCACTTCCAAACCCAGTTTAGTGCCAACCCTGTTACATTTCAAATGTTTTGGGGGATTGAAGATCAGTGCAGAAAGGTCCAATAACGACCTATTCTAGCACTGCAAAACTTCTGATTATTTTGTCAGTATTCTTTTGCTTTTTGCCAAGAATTGTTTTCTGTAAAAAACGATCACTGTTATTTTCCCATAACAGAGTCAAACAATATTTGGGGTTGATGACATTACATTAAAAAAAAATGATGGAGACTGTAAGAGATACTTACCTCACTTTTAAATGTTGTGTGGTTGAATGTTACAGGGTTGAAGATCAGTGCAAAATCTAGCACTCCACCACTCCGCATTTTTTGTCAAGAACAATATAAATCCCCCACAGTTACATTCAAAATAAAATGGGTCACTTTGCTTGTGGTGTAATCTCTCTAGTGATTGTATTTCTCTTTGTCTTTCAGCGCTCTAGTAACGTAAGTGCCATGTTGGTAATGACCAAACCGTTGACTGGACCTCGAGAACATGTTGTGGATCTGGAGATGGTCACCCAGAGTAATGCCTTGAGCTACCGTTCCAGCTCACTGCTGAGACTCACTATTATAGTGGGTCCATACCCTTTCTAAATCATCTAGTTCGACTGAATCAGCACCTTGGGTTTATGTTTGTACTGCAGCTTACTATGTTTAAAATGTTCAACACAGCATGGTCTCCTGGCCTTGATCAGTGGTTCTTATCTGGTTGGTTGCAACCCAAAAATGGATCATGATGGAAACCAATTAATAGATTCATTAATATTGGAATGTTTATCTTTATATGATCAATCTTTTGCATAATACATTTCATGGTTCTGCATTGAGTCACCAATTAAAACATGGACTCCCGAAGCAAAACCAGCTGAGAACCACTGGCCGAGATTGCATATTTACTGGGTTTCAAACAGGAATTTGTTTACTAATCATAAAAAGTAGGCTGTCTGGTTTATTGAAGTTTTCAAGTAATTTGTACTTTGAAAAATCAAAGACAAGGTCTGAGAGGGTGACATGTAAGACCAAGAAATATCTGAAAAACAACACAGCTGGATAGCAGAAAAAAAACACGGTCGCTCAAGTTTCATTCTGAAAAGCACTATTCTTTGTCTTGATAGTAAGAGGATTTTCTCGAGATTCTTCTGCATGGATCCATGTCAGTCTTTTAAAGGAATAGTTCACCCAAAAGTGAAAAGTGTGTCATTTATTTAGGCCTAGTCACTTTTTGACTTTCTTTCTTCTATATAGCATACAAGGTGAAATTTATCTGAATGTCCCATGTGCTTGTTTCCATACAATAAACGTCAATGGGGACAGAAGCTGGAGATCCAAAAAAATAACAAAATACTCAGCACTCAAAAAGCTCAGCTATATTGCAAGTCTTCTGAAAAGACCGAAATGTAGGTTATACACTGAAATTATTCCCTCCACCTCTGCTCTCAAATCTTTCACACGTCTCCATATTCAAATCGGTTTCACAATCAATTACGACAAATGCAGCGTCCACCAACCATAACCTCTTTTTTCTTTTAACTTCAGTTCTGCATTTTTCGAACGCAGTGTCATGTGTAAAAGACACAAGATGTGAGCTCAATGACAAAAGACATCAATGTAGGTTGCACATGTTTACATAGAAGAACACTGGAAAAGTAACAGAGGAATACACAAACACATTCCCTGTGAATGGACCCCTTGCTGACACAAAACTGTCATATGGCTAAAACACAGGCGCCAATTTATGTTTCTACCGGTGGGTGTCCACGCTCTGTAACCCCAAGTGCAAATACATTAACAACCATATATAAACACATCTCAATTCACCTCTGTTTCCATGAGCAAATGATAACTGGGCTAAGTAAGGTGACACACACATACGTAACAAATTACCCTTAAAAATTTAACATGCTCATACGCAACAAATTTCCCTTAAAAATTGAACATGCTCATTGTTTAATACTCAATTATACTTGGTGTTAGTTTTTCAAGAATAGGCCGCTTGATGAATTCGTTACACAAAAGTTATTTGTGTCTCAATACTTTAAACCAACCAAACAAAACCACAAATTCTTTCCATGAGTGTTGTCACAGGCCGCTCTCTTGCTGATATACCTGATAATCTTGGAGTTAATTACTTAAAATGATATTTATTATCATGGAAAAAAAAACAGAAAGCACAAACTTTTGTGCCAGGGTGTTATGCTGTTATGTTAACTGTTGAATGGTGTGTATTATGACCTGTCAGTGAAAAAAGTCAGATGTGAGATCCACCAATCTCAATCGATTTGGTGGACGAGGTATATTTTCCCGTGTGTGCTCGAACCCCCAAGCTAAAGACTTATATAGTGCTCAAGTCATATGTTCTTCTGTTATTGTGTATCTGTTATTTGGGTGTCATTCAGTCCCCATTCGCTGTTAAGGCCAATTTATACTTCTGCGTAGGGTGCGCGCAGTAGGTACGGCATAGCATACGCAGAGACGCGTCCCATACCGCGTACCCTTCGCCGTAGCCTGACGCGCACCTCCTCAAAAATGTAACTACACGTCGCGACGACGCGGACCGCAAGATCGGTGATTGGTCGGCTTGGTAGCATCGCATTTCCTCCTACACATTTCCGCACGTACCTTCTCACGCATTTCTACACGTACCATCTCCTCCGACGTCTTCTCTCATTTCTGCCTTTCAGTTTTAGTAATTTCACTAAAATTAACTGTTTTTCCACCTCAATAAGCTCCAACTCCAACATGATCCGCTCTCTTTCAGGCTTGTAGTAACTTAGCCGCAACTCGAGTAATCTAAACAGTGGAACAGTAAAACACTCCGCCGCCAACTAGCGTTTCGGAGCAGTACTGCAGAGCACCAAGACCTGAACGCAGAAGTATAAATGCTCACAAAGGCGTCGCCTACGTGCGTAGCCAACGCCGTACACTACGGCGTACCCTCGATGCAGAAGTATAAATTGGCCTTTACTGTATGGAAAAGAGCAGCATGGACATTCTACTAAACTTCTCCTTATGCGTTCCTCAGAAGAAAGTGAATCATATGAGTTTGGATTGACATGCAGATGAGTTTTCATTTTTGAATAAACCAACCTTTTAATCTATCAATAAATCACAGCTTTACGTTTCTTGTACATGGAGTAAGTCAAATCAGTATACATAATCAAAAAGTGCTTATAGATTCCTTACTACATTTGACTTTAGCAGGGAAAATCGTGTTTTATAGGTGGAACATGTGGACAAGGCAAACAGAACTGCATAGTTAGGTGGAACAGTTTGTGTCGTAATCTAATGGCATCCTTAGCTAATGGAAATCTCTGAATGTATCCTCCGCCTTGCAAATACTGCAGAAATGACCTCCTATCCTATGAGAATAAGGCAATAATGTTTTGGAAACAGAAGTGATGTTTTCAGGAAATTGCTGGCAAGGGTTTAGGGTCGCATAAGCAATGGAACTGTTGCCTAACATGTCTGTACGGCTGCCAGAGCAGCGTTTGATCTTCTGCAGTGTTTCGTGTCGATGGTCTGTGACAAACACTGTTACTTAAGCCGTTGCGTCACACCCAGCACCCCCAGAGACGTGGTCGTGGGTGAGGCCGGAATGGGTCGCGCACCACCACGGTGTATGAAACTATTTTGGCAAACAATCTTTATATTGGCTCCATAGTGATCTGACTAAGTATTGTAATATAATATGGATGCCTGCGAGTCCTTATCTGTTTTCTTATGATCAAACATGTGTTATTTTGATTGATGCATGGTGAATGCTCCCTGTTTTTTCTCTTATTGAGATCATTTTTGCTTTTATCTAAATTGGTGTGGACATGTTGTTTCTGCTCAGTGAGGACAACAAGGGTCTTTGTAATTGTTTAACAAACTAAAATGAATTGGATTTGCACCTATCGTTTATGTTTCTTTATTTTCAGTATTTTCTCATGTTGCACTTTTTTTTAACTCATTCTTAGCCTTTGTGCCATTTATTCGGCTGCAAGGTTTTTGGAAATAAAAATAAATTCAATAACAATTGTGTCATTTTTAATTTGCTTATTCATCACTTGCTTCATGTAAAAAATATCTATATATCTGTATAAAAACAAACAT